>VXAB01011852.1:1308121-1395378 GCA_013399175.1 Odontophorus gujanensis
TTTTTTAAAAAAAAAAAAAAAAAAGTGAGTGTGGTAGTTGTAATGCTGAGGAAGAAAGCGGTGCAATGTTGTGTTTGTACTTACTGTAGTTATGTGGGACTTATTATGTGATGCTGGCCACAGAAATGTAGAATAGAATCACTAAGGTTGAAAAAAAATACTTAAGATCATCGAGTCCAGCCATCAGCCCATCCCCACCGTGCCCACTGACCATGTCCCTCAGTGCCACACCCACACAGTTCTTGAACATCTCCAGGGACAGTGACTCCACCACACCCGTGGGCAGCCTGTGCCACTGCATCACCACTCCTTCTGTGAAGAAATCTTTCCTAGTATCCAACCTGAACCTCCCCTGGTGCAACTTGAGGCCATTCCCTCTTGTGCCAGCACTGTTACCCGGGAGAAGAGGCCAACCCCCACCTCACCACAACCTCCTTTCAGGCCATTGTAGAGAGTAATAAGGTCTCCCCTGAGCCTCCTCTTCTCCAGAGTGAAAAATCCCATTTCCCTCAGCTGCTCCCCATAAGATCTGTGCTCCAGATCCCTCACCAGCTTTGTTACCCTTCTCTGGACACCTCCAGGGCCTCAGTATCATCCTCGTGTGAGGTCCAAAACTGAACACTACCTTTTTTTCATCCAACTCGAAAGGAGAAAAAAGATTTGCTATGTGTTAAACTTGGTGATTAGTCCTTTGGAGAAATATGACATCTAAAATTCACGTGATTCCTAACATGCGTCTCTCAGGTCTGCCACCCTCTCTGTTACTCAGGGCTGTTCATGGAACAGTTTGTGAAGCAGTGACCTTTCAGCCTTCTCTTCTTTGCAGCCCAAAATCTGCCACTGCCTGACCCACAACGATGAGACATTGGGACTGGAGAATGCAGGTGATTGCGTGAGGAGACAGGGTGTGCACTTACATTGCTCCGTAAACTGCTCTCTTCAAATACAAAGGGTTTGGGACTGGGAAATGTGCATGTACTCACACACTTGAAAGCACTCTGTCACGCAGCAAAAAAAAAAAAAAAATTCTATTCAGGAATGAACCAATACCTTCTACAAGAAAAGAGTTGCACACTCACAAGTAAACAGCTCTCATTTTCTGAGATTCATAGCATCAGGGCATTGGGCTCTGAAACCACAGGATCCAGTTTACTGCAGTGAGTATAACCCATTGCTATGTTGGTATCTATGGAGAAAGAACACAAGCATTTCTTCTCTCCTTGTGTTTACAGAAGTGCCAGGGGTAAATTAAGTTTGTGAAGTTATTAACAGTCCTTTTCACAGAGCATTATAGGCTGACATTTATAGTAGCCACTCTGGCTGTAGGCTTATATAAAACATGCACTGATCTGTTATGTTTTTATTTTAATTTGATTACTGTAGACCTGATCTCCCAGCTGACTGAACACACAAATTTCATCGATTTTCTATGAACCTTGCAATGAAGAAGATTTGTCCTTTTTGGCACTTTATTGAAAGCAAGGTCTCCTGAAAGGGGTCAAGCCACTGGGAAAGCTTTGTAAGAGATGTTGTGTGTGGGAGGCTGTATGGGGCTGAACAGGAGAATGGCAAAACCTGCGTGGTGCCTGAAAGTCACTGCTACAGACAGACATAGCACAGTTGAGATTTTCACTAAGATTAGCATTTATGCAGAAACAGCTCTGACAGTGAAAAATGTTTGTTCTGCCCCTTTCTTCCTGCATCAGTGCTTGTTGCATTACTTTGGTTTGCATATACTTCTCAAACTGATACAAAAAGAAAGCAAAGCAGTCTAACATTCTATCACTACTTGTAAGTTAGATAGTAGTTTCATTTTATGACTGTTGAGGTTAAATTCTGTCCTTTTTTGCAGGAAGAGAGGATAACAGCTGATGTGGTTTTGTAGTCTCAGCTAGGGTGGAGGTGCAGGATTGTAGCAGACACCACAATCCATTGTAAGAGGAAACTGTAGGGCCTATTCTTCTATGCTGTAACATGCTCCTTTTGAGTACGATTGGACCATACTGATACCAGTATGTGAGTCCACCAATTATGGTTAATTATAACCATGGGTACAAGAAAAGACCACAAGAAGACATGGACATGCATAGTTTAGTGGGCATGGTGGTGATGGGTCAGTGGTTGGACTAGACGACCTTAGAGGTCTTTTCCAACCTTTATGATTCTATGGTTCTATGTTACTACAATAAAAATTGGCTCCCATCTACATGGAAGTCTGCTCTGAAGAAGTCAGCAACAATGTCAGTTTCTTGAAGCTTCAGATTTCCAAGTGCTGGCATTTCAAACCTTTGCCTTTGCTATAACCGTGGTGAAGGACTCCAGCTGTTTTGTAGCAGGGAACATCTTCCCTCCTAACACCAGGTTGCTGGTTAATGCTGTGGGACTGCAGTATCCAGTAAGAACACCCAGCCTATGACTGTATTGCCAAAAAAACCCACATAAGAAACGGAGTGAGTTTGAAATTTGTGACTCCTGAATTGGTCTAAGTGCTAAAAGGTGACTCCCTGGTTTGATATTTGGCCTCGTGTCATTTAATACCCACTCCTCAGGCATGGTTTGGAGACGGTAAGAGCGAAGATTTACTTCTACAGAGAATAGACAAAACGACATCAATTTGTCTCCCTCCACAGTCCTCCAGCGTTATTGCAACAGGTCGTGTGCCTTCAAACAGGCCAATGTACAACCCACTCCTCGTGTGACAGTCAAGGACATGCACTGAACAACCTCATCCTCAGGGACTGAAGATACCAGTTTGATAGGCTGCAACACGACCCCTTTCAGAATTACAGGAAATAAGGCACAATTTTTGATTCAGTGTCTATAAAGATTAAAAAACACTTTTGAAGGCCACAGGTGACACCTTGGGCCCCTGAGGGGATTTCAGTTAAGTCCTGGTGGATTTATAATTAAAGTGGACAGGGAAAGTCTGTGCTGCTTGGCTTGGGAGAAGTCCTTAGCCTCATTTTATTGAGCGACACAGGCATAGTCTTCAGTTTCTTAATCTTACCCCCCGTAATAGCCTGGACAGTGTCCTTTCATGAGCTCTGATGGCAGCTTTATGAAGTGAGCTGGTCCTGTAGATGTACCAAGAACATGAGCTTGTGTTAATGCTAGCGATCACCATCACTCAGTGGAGAATTCAGCTTCATGAATAAATTTGGCTCAGAGCACAACAGATTCTGAAACTTCACCCTAACAATTCCCATGCTTGAAATGAGGGCCCAGAGCTTCAGGAAAACAGAGCGTAAAGCACTGATGCCTGCCAACACGGTGTATGAATAGAGACATTACTCCACATGTATTGGCACTAACCCTGATTCCCTTCTTAGGCTTCTGATTTCCTAAGCTTTAACTCTAATTCCTACCTTAATTGTAACTGTTATGTCAACAACACTCTTGCTGTCTTCCCTTTTGTCCCCCAGCAGCTGTCCCTTACTGACATCAGCCCTTTTCCTAACACTGAGGGCTGTGCAGCGTCTGGTAACAAAACAAGTTCCTCAGTGTTGGATTCCTAGCCAAATCCTAACATTATTATGTTGTTACAAACACCTATATACCTTAGCTATATTCCTTTAAATGTTCTTGGGCAGCAGCACATGGTAAATTGGACCTTTGTGCACAGTGGTCATACACATACCTGCCTGTCAGTAGAACAGAAAATAAGGTATCTTCAAATCATGCCAGTGGCGATTAGCATTCCTCAGGATCCATAGCTCCTAACCCTAAATTTAGCCCTACTTCTCATTCTAACCTTCCTATTAATATTGACAAATGGCTGATACTTTTGAGAAAAGGGAGCCTGTCAGGTTCTTCACTTGTAACCCCTTGTTTATTTCCATTGCAGCTTGTAAGATACAGGCCCCAGTGGACACATGCATTCTTCCTAACTGTAGAGTCCTTACACCACCCTGCAATAATCCAGGTCCTTCAGGCTGAATTATTTGAACTTCCAGACCTGGCTTTAGCCATAGCATTGGCGTAATTACAGCTGGAAGACCATGCCTTCAGGGACAAAGAGTGTAAGATATGGGCCTAGTAAGATCCACTGATGTCATAAATACGCAGGCCCTATAGCACTCAGCAGTAACCACCTTTTCTTAAGGTTCAGATTTCTGAATTTTAACCACCATCTTTGCTTTAATGAGGGAATTTACTAGCTAAAGAACATAAAATGTACTGATGCTCTCACTCTTCTTATCTTCAAGGGATAAGAGTCTCTTCATTGCCTTTAGATAGTCTGGGAAGATACAGCAACATCATTCTGCCTTGAGGATCCAGTTAGATGGCATTCTTTTTGTGTGTGAATTACCTTCCTGCTGAGTTTGCATCGGTTCCTGGTTATTGGCAGTGGGGTTTGTCTGTTGGCACTCAAATCTTCCCCCTCCCTTTTCTACAGACCTTGAGTCTGTACTTGTTGATAAAGAAGTAAGGATACGTGACAAGTTCTGTCCTGCCAGGGCTCAGCAGTGTGTGGGAACGGCTGAAGGTCCCAACGCTCTGGCCATGGGCTGTCTTCTCAAGGTGGAATGGGAGAGGGGAGAGCAGCAGCCAAGGTGGGCTTAGGCAGTGCCCTCCCTGCAGATGTGAGAGCCCAGGTGTTGCCCTGTACCAGCACAGTTAGGCAGCTCTCAGTGTCCTGCCTGTACAGACCTGCACTCCGTGTGTTTGAGCTTATCACAGAAGACATGATTTCTCCTCGTGCTCCGCAAACTGTTGTACCTATGTTCACTTTCACCTCTTTGGCAGTGGGACTTTAAGCTTTCCTTCAACCCAGCTGATTATTGCCACAGGCACCTCTCTGAGATACTAACACCAGAGTTTTGCAAGATACTCACCCACAGTTTTGTCCAAAATTTGGCAGTCACACACTACTTAGGTCTCTCCTCAAGCAGCTCATCTCAGAAGAGATTCCAGACCTGATACAACCCTTCCCAGTGTCTCAGGTCAAGTGTCTTCAGATCTGCCTCATCCTGTGTGTTGCACAGGAAACTGCAGTCTTACTTTTTGCTTAGAAATAAAATTAAATCACCTGTTCTGAAGCTTAGTCTGGCATCAGCTCACAGAGTAGTGGAGTTGAGAGGAATGCTATTCCCTTCGTAACTTCATTTGTAAGTTTTCCCACAGAAGTTGTCTGTAGGCTTTCTGTTTCTCTTTTTTGCAAGTTCTTCCCCAGTAACTTTTGAATCTTTTGTCCAACTTCAATGATATTTGACAGTGGCAGGAGGAAGAATTAATTTTCATGACAACTGATGTCTAAATAGAGAGTCCAGATCAGAGCCCCAAGACCCAGCATTTTGCCTGAAGAAAGCCCTGGGCAGCTCCCCTTCCACCCTTACACTCAATCTGGAGGGAGGCACAGCATGTGCTGTCTCTTGTCCAGCACGGGATGGGGGGGCTGTGCAGCAGGGGACTCCAGGGAGGCCAGAGGATGGAGGCGAGGAAACCAACTGGTGTGGACATTAAGGGGAAAGCTCTGTGGTGTGTGGGACACAGGCTGTGAATATCAGACTGCACTGTTCTCGCAAAACAATTCCTCTGGTTTTCCCATCAGATTCAAAATATTTAAGCCAAACAGCAGTGAGTCTCACAATGACTCAGCCACAAAAAGGAGACTTCAGCAGTTCCACAGAACTGATGAAAGTGACTGCCTTATAAATCATTAACTCCACGCAGTGTTTTATTAGCACGACTAAGATGTTTCTGCTCTATGGGAGGTGAGTCATCTCAGTGCAGTATCTGCAGGGACCAGCTTTGTTGAGGTGCAGAGCAGCCTGCACTCTGCCAGGAGATGGGGCTTGCAGAACGGTGGATAGCAGCCCCGGTACACCAAAGGCCCTCCCAAGGACCTGGAGAAGATTGAGGCTCTAACAGTAGGCTCGCCTGCTTCCCAGGCCACGTAGCTGTGTCCTGTGTTAGGTGAAAGGAGCCTGCTATCTCCACAGCAAGCCCCTGAGGACACTGGCCCCATGTTAGCTGAGCAAACATGGGCAGTTCATTGTTTGGGCTTTGGGGTGCAGATCTGTATTCAGCAGTCCACTGAACATATGAGAAACTCCTGTCCCTCTGGAGATGCTATTGCTTGGGAATTTCTGAACGTACTGCTTGAATCCTTAGGCTGGGACACGTGCTAAAGATCCCAGACTGCAAGACATGTGAAGACTACCAGTTTGCCAGTGGTAGAGGGGAAGGGAGGAACAGAAGCAGAATGACCTGTCTTCCTGCGAAAATAATACTGGTACTAGAATACTGTTTCTGCCTTTACAAAATAACATATTACTGAACAGACTAGAAAAAATAAAGAAAGTCACTGCTAGGCAAATGTCTGCATTCAAGGAAGTGGAAAATTGCTATGATGACATTGATTTTTGGAAAGCATTAAGATGGATTGAATTGATATTTTTGATCCTATGCTTGTTAGAAGTTTTACACAGAGGTGGTTCAGAGCGATCACAGTAAATCCTGGTGTGCAGAGGCTTGGTTGCATGGGCTACTAACTACCCATCTGAAACTGCTTGCCTCAATTAAGCTTCTTTACATTTTCCAAGTGTTTTCCAGCCATGCCAGGACAGTAGTTAGTGAGTGATTAATAGTCATTTGGCAGTTTGCCATGTAGTCAGCGACAGACACCAGAACTCTTTTAACACATTTAATGGGATTTTCCTTCCATTTACACTATCATAAATTACAAAGCATATTTCACTTCACAAAATAAAACCATTTCCAGATCATTTTTATGACAGTATTAAGTAGTACATAACCTACAACAAATAGTCCTGTACATGTCAGGAGGATCTACAGAAGTATTGGGAACTCAGACTATTTAGCATTTGCTCTGCAACCTGGGTTAATCTATCTAGCCCTTAGTTATTTCTCTAGAAGACAACAGATTTACAGTAATACCCTCCACTTTCCTTCATTATCATAGTTAGACGTATTTTTTTCAATTTGAATAGAAACATGAGCTCCCTGAAATAATTCAGGAAACGGAGTTACCCACCATATCCATACAAACGATCAGGATGAGGGATTATTATATTTTCTTCGTATTGAGATTGAGTTTGGTAGTAAAGTATGCTGATTTTCTATGCTTGCAGAAATATCTCGTGCTGAGAAACAGCTTTAACATTAGGAATAAGTTGCAGTTAGACTATGAACTCTGTAGTCAATGTTTGTGAGGGGAGAAAAATATTAAAATTTGGTAATAATTAAAACTACCAACTTCCACTTTTCCATGTTCTTGATGGTTTTTTTTTGGTCTTTTTAAAAAAAAAAAAACAAAACAAAACCATCTGGAACACATTCAAGAGAAATAACTTCAATTTTCATTTCAGCAGATTTACTGTACGGGTATAAATACAGAAACTTGACAAAACATAGCTTGATTTTTACAGAAAAACCAAATCCTTCATATTTAACTCAAAAAAAGTGCTGACTTCTCAACAAGGCCAGAAAATATCCAGTGTCCCAGCATCACTTAATTTACACAGCAACTTTATGATCATTAAAAAAAAAAAATACCTGTTTTGTGAAAGTGATCCTACCACCAGGACTTCTGAAAACTCTGAACATCATATTTTATATGGAAGTAAAATATAAAAAAAGAAAAGTGAGAAAATACTGTTTGTTTTTGAAAATATAAAATGGTTAAAAGTGTACTACACAATCTTGGAATGCTAGTGCCTAAATGCAAAGAAACCTAAGGAAAGTCAGAATACACACAAGAGAAAGGTTCTCCTTTAAAACATTTGCCATGAAAGAGGTATGTCAGGATAATACTGCATTCGTGGTAATTGTTTTCAATATATCATAGCAAAAATGCAGGAAAGAATTGAGTGGAAAACAATCAATGCACCGCATTGATTTATAGTTTGCTAAAATAAAATGCCATTCTTTCAGCTAGGTAAAGTAAAAATATCTTTATCATATAGGTTTTGTTTCACAATTGACATATATAATTATGTCTTATGGAGAGGGAAATGTATACAAGTAATGCTGATTAAGTACCTTTTTGCTTCTCTAGCCATATTAAAATACGTTTTGTGTTTCTTAATAAGTTAACAATAAAACTGTTTGCAGCTTCTCAAAACAAATATACACCCGAGGCAAGGCAAAAGATACAAGGTGAGAGGGTTTTTTTCTGACCTTTTTTTTCCCCTTCTACAAAGAGGCATATGTCTATGAGACACAGACTTTCCCTAAACATTTTGGCATCCATCTGCAGCTTTGCAGAAATTGAAGTGCAGCCAAGGAACTTTTCCTTCATTTATTTATTTTAATTAAAGAAACGTTATTTTCCCTTCAAACTAATTATTTTAAAACAAGTGGTCTTGAAGATGTGCCCATGTCTGTCTAAAAGAGAACATCTTCATTTTCTATTAAAATTTGCACAATTAGCTTCTGGTACCGCATGTCATTCAGAGTAGCCAAGGTACTGTCCTCTGGAGGTCTCATTAAAGTAGGTCCAAACACTATTCCCAGGTTTTCAGCATTCATAAAATTCTCCTTTTCATGCAAAGTAACCCTGAAATAGAAAATAAAAGTTAAGTAGTTGTTTACCTCTCTGAAGAAAAATACATATTGCATCTTAACCTGCAGTCTTGTTGCACATCAAGCATTGCCCGATAATGGTATTTTTCAGCACCAGTCTTTACTCTCAGTATAGCACCTATTTCCACAGTAATTATTTCCATTGCAAGGACAATGCAATTATGTTTGGGCTGTGTATACCAGAGCCTTTGAAAACTGCAACTCTTCAGTGATTATTCCATTATTATATCCATTAAGGTATAAGAATTAGTGGCAACTGCTTTTTTGAGAAGTGTAATCATGGTTGAAATTATCATGGATGGAGCAGTCCCCCTCTCTACACAACTCTCTGTGTTGTGCTTGGCGGGTGTCACGCTGAATATGGTCAACAGTTGGAACCACCCCTGGACATAGTAATTTCCAATTGGATTGCAGCTGGGCAGTGGATGCTTCTGTGGGAGCACAAAGAGGCTGAAACCAGAAGAGACATTCTGCCCTTCTCATTCACAAGGTTCGTACAGGATCAGGTTTTCCATCTACCACCAGCTCTCTGCAAAGAATGGCTATCACTGAAAAACACAGTTTCTCTTTGCTTTTGGATTAGAATTCAACTAGTGCCCGTAATCACACATGTATCACCACATTCTAACAGATAGATCAGCTGTTGCTTTGCAAGGAGAAAAGGCTGCTTAGCCCTAGCCACTAACTGTACAATTATATGCCCAACACTGCTTTCCACCTGCACCTGTATGCAACAGGAATGTTGAACATACACATACATCTCACTATACATCTGACTACATCTTACTAGCACCTCTGTGCAGGCATATGGCGATTGTTGCCTGCAAGGCCTGAGGTGTGCATGGAGAAGATTCATCTGCACAGCTTCAGTGTGGAGCTGTATGTGTTTCACCACAGGGGGGACTGCTCATTCTACTGTATTTCCTTGAATTCTGAGTAAAATGTTATCAGTAAGAACATTCTTATTCAACTGAAGATAGCTATTAATTGGCTGACAAACTCATTCTTCATTACTGACATTATCCTCTGCTGGATTTTCCTGACTACACTAGGTATTCTTTTGATGGAGGAAGGTGAAAGGCAGTAAACAGATGCAGGAAGAGTAATTCCAATTTGACTGAGCTCAGTTTTGTGTCCCTTTCAGTTGAAGTACTGCTAACAACTCAATGCAGTTTCTTTTCTGTTAATAACCAATGCTAGTGTAGAGGCTGTGACCCTACAGTCTTTACATAAAAGACTCCCTGAACAATGTATGCTTTCTTTATGCAGGAAGGACTCTATGGATGGAGTTGTGATCCTATGTTTAACCTACAGAACAGCACAGCTTCAACCCAGAACCTTGCCTCTTCCTCATTCAGATCTCACTGTCAAGTTCTCCATTGGAACTGACACACACTCGATTTTAGCACAGATGCTGAAAGCTTAAGTTTGGAAAAGGAAAGCAAATCTACTGTGTGGCTTAAAAGCATTTCAGGGAGTTGGATTAATCAGCTGACTGAATATTTTATGTCTCGTCAGTAGTTCAGCTCAACAGTTGAACATAAGCCTGAGCCACCATCCAGGCAGACGTGCTAGAAGGATGGGTGTTCACATATCTCATTTCTGCAGGAGATCCTGCATGCCCAGGTGATGTCTCATCAAAAGGAAAAATTACTCTGCGTAATGACCTGGGCCAATGACGAAAAGTCTCTGCATAATGAGAACCTGATAAAGCATGAAATGCACTTCACACAAGCTGTCTGATGCGATTGTACATGAGTTGAGGTATTTTCCTTTTCATTTTGGTATTAGTAGTACAGAACATGCAGATCAAAATCAGAAAATTCTCCAAAGGCAAGCAGTTTTACTCCTCCCTTATCCCCTTTTCTGTTGTTTCCAAGTAGCGCCATTGACTTTAACCAGAGAAAGGAGTTATATATTCTTAAATATATTCAGGCAATATATTCTTACAGGGAGGCCTGCTTTGAGATGACTGTGCCAGTGCCTACTGTGCTTCAGTTTTTAAACACTTGCAAACGAGACTTTCTGAGGCATGCAAATGCCCAAAGCAGCCAAGTGGTTTTAGCATAATTTTGAAAAACAATTTTGCTTGAAATTAATGAAAGTGAGACAACTTATTCCTGCATGTTTAAAAACAAAGGAGATATGAAACACTTGGAAACAGCCTGTACTGCTTCTGCTAGTAATATAAAATAGGCCCTGCTTGATTCGTGGCTTAAAGATGAAGTGAGCAAACAACTAGTAAGAGACAGCTCCTACCTTTTAGGGTTACAGTACAGGAGGACACAGCAGAAGGAAAGAGGAGGCAGAAGGAAGGCATGATCAAATGACTTGCCACAGAACATCTAACACCTACCATTAGTACCTACCATTCTGGTATTTTTTCAGATATAATCTGCCTCAGAGAAATGTGACAAATCTCAATTAACTCTTCAAAGGCTTGCAATGATCTGCCAGCAGAAGAATCTACACTATATATGCACAGTTTCTAGGCATTTGTACAAGCATAGCTTGTCTGTTTGTTTATAATGTTGCTGCTCGAGTGGTAGTGCCGGAATAGAAGCTTTATTGATATTTTCTGTAATACTGCTCTTTCAAAGCAGAAAATTGTTATGCTCTACAAGAATTATCCTGCATGCCAATTAACTCACTTTTTGAGATGAATCATTAGGTATCTAAGTGTCTCATAGTGAGCCGCAGGGAGTAACATCAGCACTTCATGTATTGCTTCTAGTCGCTCATCAGGATTGGCGATTTCTGTAAGACACCAAACAGATTAATGTTAATAGAGCCTTTTATTTGTAAACAGCGATAATTCAGGAAGCTAAATTGTCATTATGGAGTCCTTCACAAGCCACTGACTGTGCTTGCAGGGATGAAACAGGGAGCATAGCAGCAACTTCTCAAAAGAATGGCTTTACAAAGAAATCAGCAACAAAAACCACCCTAGTCATCTCTAGAGTCCATTGCTCTAACTACAGTAGTAGGAACACCACCTGAACGTCATGAAGTTCTTCATAATACACTGTCTGGAACTGACTCTTTAAAAAATCTCACATAGGATCACTTCAATTAGCCATCCAAAACAGATGGCAGTGTGGATATGTGCTTCACAGACTGTTTTTGATTATACTGGACTGTGCTGAAGTTTGGACATGGAATTACACAAGCAAGGTGAGAATGCTGAATGTATTAAAATACACTGGGATCAGTGATGTGAGAACATCAGTGCACACTTAAGACCGACAATCTCAAAAAATCGGACTGGGTTTTACATGTGTTTGACATGAAAAACATAAAGTGAGTCAGATTTGTATCTGTTCCATGACTTTTCATAAAAATGCCATCAGGAACCCAAACTTTTAGAAGATTTAAGAATCTTTATGTCCTGCCTTTAAAATGTTGCTGTATTTTGCGATAGGAACTGCTTCCTCTGAGTGTGTTATTTATGAGTTATGAAATAATGTTAAATATAAAATAATTATAAAAATAATTTCTCTGCTTAAGGAGGAAGAGAAGAGAGCAAAATCTGCCCGTGGCTGCAAGGGCTGCAAGGGCAGTGAAAGGTTGGGTGACCAGAAGGTGAACTCAGCATGGACACAGAATCACAGAATTGCAGGGGTTGGAAGGGACCTCTAGAGATCATCTAGTCCAACCCCCATGGTGACACAGATCTCTTCCTTATCAATATACTGTGGGCCATTTCAAAATCACTAAGGATACTCTTAAAAGAAGAAAATGTGCTACTTCTTAGGTACCACAGATCTCTACATTCTTTGCTAAGCAGTCAAGTATTTTTACGCTCTACATTTATTTTTATTTTTACCTGCATGATGTTCCTTCTACATTATGACTCAGGCAAAACTTTCATTTAAGAGAAATATATGGCTGAGAAATGCCTGTTTCCAATTTGTTGTCTGTCTTTAATGTGAACAGTGCTATGGATGGGAAACATAATTAAGAACAGTACAAATTACTATGCAGTACTTACTTGCTGCCTCTATGAACTTGGAATAAGTGTCATAGGTGATCACAGGAATTGGTAAGTCTCTGAAATACAGCTTCAGTGCTCCAGCAATAATGTTTATGTCTGGATAAATACTGGCAGAAATATCAGCCTTGTCACCATCTGGAAGAGAAAGAAGAAATCTTTTTAGAAAACAGTCTAATTCTGACTGAAGCAAGGCAAGACTTAATTCAGATTTACTGTGCCCAACCTGACAAGAAAAAACAACCTGAAAGCATTTGTAAGGCTTAAATGAGAATATATTGCTACCAACTTTACAGTGGATGAACAAGGAATGGCTGTTGCCATATCACTTAGTAAATAATGTATTAGCTGACATCTTTTGGTGAGGCTGGTGATTGCATGAACAGTGTCTGCTGTGTGTCATCTCACACAGGACATTTAATGTGGGATGAAAAAGTCATGTTAATAATGTATTTGTTGAATTTGCCTAATTAATTAATGTCAAAACTGAGCTATGAACAGATTGTCTTGCTGTTGTATTTTCTATCCACAGATCGATATATGGGAGTAGAGCTCCCTACTTTCATTTGCATTTGAGGAAAGAGAGGCATAGCGAAATAACATAAATTTGCAACATCCCCCAGGAGACAAGCAGCAAAAATCAAAGCACACAACCAAATCTTTTGAGTCCTGCACCAATCCATCTATGCTGATTAGCTAGTCAGAAAGCCTTCTTATTTTCCAGATGCCTTCTAATGTCTTCATATCTGAATTATTTATTTGTAGCAAAGATTTGAATTTAAATAGACATGCCATGGCATTTAGCTACACCATTTATTCCCAAATGTGGATTGCAATTTGTTAAATGAATATGGATGGCTGTAATGGATGAACAGCTAAATAGTTGAATTATGCAACCCTAAAGACACTTTTTTTTTTTTCCCTTTTTTCCCCATATACTGTAACACAGTTATTCAAAACTCCATTATGGAGCACTTTTTGCCACATGAGTTTAAAATTGCCACTGCTGCTGGTCAGCCTGTGCCCAATACATGCCTTGCAATGAGTGAAACTACAAGTAATACAGGCAAAGCTGAATGACTGTTGCTTTCAAGTTCAAATGTCCATGTCTGTTCTGTACTACTTAGCACTTTAACACCCTGAGCAGTGCAGGTGTCCCCCCTCCCTGGAGGAGGTGTGCCTGCCCGTTCCCCTCTCTGGGCCTGGCAGCAGAGGGACAGGGCAGAGCAGCAGTCAAGCAGCTGTCTGGATTTAATCCTCAATTTCACCTCGGGCTTCCCTGAGGTCAGTTAAACCTTTGCGCTCTTTAAAGAGAGGATAACAGCACTTTGCTCACCAGAGGCAGTGAAGATAAAGCCAGCAGCAACTTGGGACCAACTGGTGACTAAGCCCATGCAAAGCTCTGTTTGCTGGAGCAATGGAAGTGAGCCTGCTTGTGCCTGCTGGGAGGTGCAAAGCTGAAGCTCAGACTGTTACCATTGAAGGGCTGGCACACTGTAAATCCACTGCCTTGCCTGTCTCACAATTGCTGGTGCTTGTAGACATGCCCTGATGTAGACAGATGAGGGGCTGTGTTTGATGCACTGCTTCTAAGATGGTGATAAAGGCTTTCACGGCCAAGTAAAACAGTTTATATTGATTGCAGATGTTTTATAAAAACCTATGGCATTAATCTTGAAGGGATACGTCCTGTCCAATGTATGCACATAATTCTCATTAAGACTAACAGCCCTACATGTTCTCATCAAGAGGAGATTATACGCTTAAGTGTTTAAAACAAGCAGCCTTTCTTGATGCAGCTGAGGAGTCTGAATACATCCATCAACATTTAATTTAATACAGCATCAATAACCCCTAGGAGAATGTTTACACTATCCCAATCTTTTGTTTAATCCACACGTTTCAGGCCCAGTAGCATTAGTCCTATAAAGTGTTGTGTGGAGAGCTCTATTTAATTGATGGACACCGAGCACTCAAAATGCTCCACTGAAAACAGATACTTTCAAGGAGACAGCAGCTGCATCTGGACAGATAGAGCAAAGCAGAAGGTTGCATCTATTATCCAGGTCACCAGTACACTAAACAGAAGTGTTATTTATTTAGTACTTTTGCACAGCAGCCCAGCACGCTTCCTTAAAGGGGCACTTCGGCTTGAGGTACTTCAGACTGCAATGTACTTCAAACACATCTCTGTCCACTTACTGTAGGAAAAAGGCTTTAATTCACGATTCAAAGATTTCTCTCTTCACTTCAGAGACAAAAATACACCCATTGGAAATGCACTGAAGATTTTTTTTTGTTGAGATTTTTGTTAAGAATAATAACATCTGTCAGAATATCCTTCCACTTATGCAGTGGGTATTTAGGGGAAGGCGGAATTTTTTCCTCTCCTTCAGTAGACTCTGGATTGTCTGTTTTTTTTTTTTGTTTTCCTTTCATTTTCAGTCATTGAAGGCCCTCTGGCAGGCCACTTCTCTCTCACCCTCACCAAATCCCTGCGTTTGTACTTCCATTTAGCTATGCTTAAAATTCAAAGCACTGTGGATAGAAAACATCCACTGCAGGTAAAGCCGTGACACCTATTTTACAGAGGTTCACCTATACCAACAAATTGCAGGAAATACATATATTTGGTACAGTACCTTCTGCATTACCACAGCTGTCTGTTTAGCTCTTCGGTAAAGGAACTTTCCTCAGATCACTGCAGTGATACTGCATGTCATTGGGCATGTTAATACAATCCTTTTTTTATACCGTACTGCAAGCACCTAGTTCATTTGATCTTTATAAACCTAATCCTACCCCAAACTTGTCCTTTTTTTCCTTCCTGGTTTGACTTCCAATATATTTTGTTGCATTATAGTGAAGTTTGAACATCTTAAGACAAGAGAAGTCTTTTTCCTTTGTTTTGAGGTTTCAGCTGACTTTGGATGCCACAGAAATACATCAGTGGTTTATTAGAGAAGGAAATGGAGTAAGTATTACATTCTTAGAGCCTCAGCTATGCCCTTTGAATACTGAACTACATTTCTACCCAAGTTCCTTCTTCATTAATGTTTTCTTTTCTGTCTCACAGCCTTTGCCAAGCTAACGTGCTTCTTGGTATTTTCTTTGGATTTTCAATGTGACAGGTTTTCAGACACACTGGCAAAGGAGTGTGAAGATGAGTTAGGATGCCTCCGAGTACTCATGTAATATTAAACAGCAAAATATTTTTAGCAAGTGTATTGTACCAGCCAGTCATACAAACAAGTGGAAGGACAGAATGCATTTGTGACAACAGCAGCTCTGTGGGTAAAGTGCACAATGGGAGTTTTATGGCTGTTAGAGTGCCACAGCTCAACAATGCTCACAGAGAGCAACTGTTGTTTTACAGCACCAACATTCACAAGGATAAATAAATCCACATTATTCCCCCCATTCTCATTATGAAAATCACTGAAATGGAACATTGTCAGTGCCCCTGTGAGCCTAGCCCTCCCTGACAGCAGGAGTATTTACACCACTTTTGCTCTAGAAGGCAGCCTTCGTTTAAACAAGATGATGACCAAATTCTCTCAGTTTTAAAAATAACTGTCACAGCTTTACAGCCAAAATAACATTCTGTGGGATGCCATTCTCTTCCTGAGATGTTAACTTTCAAGCCTGACTTCTCTTTTCAGTCCTCACTGTAATTCTTTGGCAGCAACAAGTCAGTGTCCCTTTGACAGCGCTGGGACAGTTGGTCATGGGGCGGGCTGACTTCTGTCCATTGTAACCCCTCAGCTGCAAATGGAATAACTGGAGATGGACCCTACGGCCAAGTCAGCCCTGTGTGCCTAATACATACACTATTCTGTCTTTTCTCTCCCATGGCTTGTTGAAGGAAAGCTGCAAAACCAGAAGGCTTCATGACATTATTTGAAGCACACATCCAGTGTGTTAAAATAGCAGGAATCCTTTCTTGTTTGTTTTCAAAAGCAGTTATCAAGAGGTGTATTTCTAGAGATGCAACAGCACATCATAGCCCAGGGGTGGCTCAGACATAAAAGAAAGGGGTGACCTCTGCAATTGCTGAGTATGGCACTCTGCAACTGCAGGCATCACGCAGTACTGTACTTTCCATAAATTGTTCAGCTTCCATTTTAAAAACTAGCTAAGGTGTTTACCCTGACTTTTATTAGAAGCTCCTTTCAGAGCCTTGCTTTCAGACGGTCAGAAAGGAGCCGCTAAATTGTCAAGCACCTGGCTATCAGCTTCCTTCCCTCTGACACCTACTGAAGAGATCTGGGATATGCCATGCCCTTGGGATGTTGCGCTCCTTGCTGCTCAGGCTCCGAGGGTGACACAGGAGGAGAGATGCAGAAGAAAGGCAAAGGTCCCTGTCTCTCTAGGCCTGGATCTGACAGGGAAGTCAGCCCTGAGCTGTCAGGTTGGAAATCTTTTGCCAGTGTAACCCTCTGTGAGCTGACAACATCTTCAAGCTGTGCAGCCCACAAGTCAGGAGAAAATCTATTTTTGTTTTCTTTAGACCCTTTCCTAGAAAAAAATAAAAAAAAGAAGAAGAAGAAGAAAAAGAAACAGAAGAAAGATATCTTTCTGCTTTCAATCTCAGTTCAGGGAGAAAACATTTTCAGAAGTAGAAAGTGAAGTTTTCAGCATCTGGTCTCACTGATACTGTAGTCATACATTCTCATAACAATCTTTTATGCACTGTTCCCTGCTTTTAGCATTACTCATGGCAGCACAGCAATCCTCTTTCCTTTCTTTTCCCTTTTCCCTCGTGACACTGTCAAAAGAAAATGAAGACATAGCTTTTTATTAATTTATGCCCAATAGGTTTCCTCATAGCCTGTGTACGCAGACTTGGTCCTTGCTTTCTCTGCTTCTGTGTTTATTCATACTTTTTCATTTGGAAATCTGATACTGCTTGTGACTTTATTCTTCCTGTTTACAGATGCTGCTTTTTCCAGTAAATCATGCTACATTCCCCGCTGGGGCTCCAATTCAAGTATGTATTGCCACCAGATTATGACAGGAATATCAGCAACAATAAAGGAATATTCTGTAAAACTGAGCTGGCTCTGATGGTTAGAAGCGTTTTCAAACCAACGACAGCTACAGCAGCTTGCAGGTCATGCTCAGACACAAATTTCTGGCTACTTTCTTTAAGCCCTTCCCTCCTCAACCTGTGCTTCCCCATTTGGGTTTCATTTGAGTTGGCACACATAGAAGAGAACTAACACGTGGAACAGAAGGGAGCCAGGCTAGATATACCCACGCAGGCAGAGTGGGACCTATGTAACCTGTGACCATTTCAGCAATGCTCCTTAATGCAGCATGTCTACAATGTGTATCTTGCTACCATAGCAATCATAGCATTTGACATCTCTTTCACCCAAATGATGTTTGTTGTATGTATGATCACAACTGCAGCATCCAATACATTTTTTTGTATATTTTTTTTAAAGGATATTTGAGTATAGGTCACTTTGGAAATTCCTGCTTACATAGCTGGACTTGTTTGCCAGTGAAGTCTGCACAACATGCTGTCTCCAAACAAAAAAGGCACAGGAAGTGTGCCAGGCCCTGAGGGCACCCATAGACTTTGCTGGCCCTGAGTAGCCTCACCCAGAGCCTGCCTGCACACCTCCTGCCCACAGAGCCTGCAGGCTTCAGGCCCCAGACCCTTCCTGAGCAACTCTGCACCTGCCTCTGGCTGCACCATGGCCATGCCTGTGCCTGGTCACACACCCAGCTGATCTGTGTCCCAACCCACAGGTTGATCCTTATTGTGAATCACGGACTTGCTGTTCAATCTGTGCCTGGACCTACCATGCCACAGGAAGGTGCCCACTAACGGGGCTTGGGGTAAACCTTAGCTGTTCTCCTGTCCCCTACCCTAATCTGCTCTGATCCCGGCTGAGGTGGTGGGACAGGACCTGGCTGTGAGGTCCTGACCTGCTGAGCCACTGAGTACAATGACTGTGTACATTACCAGAACCAAACGAATCAGCCAACTTGATTAGTGACAGCTCTGAGGCTAGTCCTGGTTAACAGGCAGTGTTTCAATTAATACAGTTTTTCAGTAAGCTGTACAACTCATCTCTTCCATGCTCCTCTCATCCTCAGCACAGACACAGAAATGGCAATCACATGCATGGTGGTGTGGTGCTTCCTGCGAGGCTGCATTCAGAATGAGTGTTCAGTTGCAGTTTCTGCTTCTTGAGCTCAGAAACTGATTACCATATTAGAAAGCACTGAGTTCACTAAAGGCAGGGCCAAGAATCTTTCCCTGGCTTATGCCTGAACTAGGCTGTGCTGCTAGGTCGAGCACTCACCCGATGGCCTGAGCACTTAGCCTTCCGCATACCGTTATTTATTGAGTGTATAGTTAATCTTTCCAACTATGAAATACATTTCCTTCTTATGAAAAGTACTACAGATAAATTTAAGAAATCTACAAAAAATGGCTGCTTACTGTACTTCTGCTTTTTTGCCAGTTTCATTACCATGATACCCATACAAACAGAAAAGGAGAAGTTCTCAACTGGAAAGTTTAAATAAAAAGTGTACAAAATTTAAAAATGTTGTACCTCGATCAAAGGCCATTTTCACATCTTCAATGTGCTCAGTGAAGCCTGAGACTCTGTAGAGGCCCTCAGACTTCAAACCTGAAACAAAAAGAAAATAACAGTAGATACACAGTAGGTAATGCTAGAAGAAAATACTGCGCTTTGCTAATGGCAGGGTGTTATTGGCATGATTTACACTTTTTACCTTGGAGATTTTCCTGTATTTGTCCATAATTAATGAAGGCCTTCTTTGCTTTTACCATTTGCTTAGTAATAAATAACAATGAAACTAAGAGATTGCCTTTCCCTTTGAGCACATTTGTTCCCAGTTTTGCTGTCAGCCTACACTTACACACTGCTGATATACATGATGGATGCTGTTCTTCCTGTCACTGTATCCCTTCTGCAGTTCCTCCAGTGCAAGAGACCTGCTTTATGCCCTCCCACCTTTACTCCAAGGCAGCATGAAATGAAGGACAGCCCAGCAAAGTAGGCACAACTAACAAAGTAGAGTTACACTGATGTTACTTATTTTAACCTTAGTGCTCCTTATTCTACCTATGCACAGTGCTAACCTATCTATAGGATCCAATGCACTTTGGTTTTTTTAAGAAAATCAGCGTTGTAAAAGAAAAATGAAGTTCTACAACAAAGAAAGGACTGTAAAGATGCTGAAAAAAAAAGAGTGGGCAGCAGATATTATCTTAATAAATGTACAAGTAAGTGATTATATCTCAAATGCAGTGTAGCTGACTGTTGTATCATCTCACTAAAGCTCTTCTGTCTTACTCCAAGCTATTCTATTCGTCCCTGCAATGATGATATAATCCTGGTACAGCTTTACAGAGCAGTGCAGGGGATTTACTTGTAAATCTTTCATTCATTTCAGGGGATGATGCGTGGCTTTGAAATCCCTATGGCTAGTATCAGTGTGTTGCTATGCAGATTACTGTGATGCCACCAACTCAACATTATGAGATTTCTTTGCTAAAGCTATGACTGACAGGGAAATTTGGCTTACTGGGCAGCACAACACACACAACTGCTATTCAAAGCAAAGCTACGTGATCCTTACAGTCTCAGGTAGATGTGCTATGGGAGAGATGCTATTTTTTTCAATCTGGCATGCATTTCTGAGTATCAAAAACCTATCTTTAGCTGGATGGGCTGTGATGGGCTGCTGGAGATGTGGCATCCATCAATCAGCAGGTGAGTGTCATGCAAATATTCCTAATCTGAGCAGTTAGCAAGATCTTACAAAATGCCACTGTCTGTGTGCTCATTTGCCTGAGTCTTTTCCAGCAATTTGTGTGCTCTTGCCCAGAATGCCCTCAATGGTTATTAATAATGGGTTTGATTTAAACTGATTACTTCGAAGCTTGAAGTGTCTCTAGGTATGCTAAAACAAAGTGATGAAAAAGGACACATACACATGAACTTAAAGTTCACTTTAAAGTTCACTCCTTTCAAAAGTGTAACGTACTACCTGTTTTGACATGTTTTCAGAAAGCATTTCAGTAAATTGCATTATGAAATGTCAAGATTTAATTTGACTAGTTAATGCAAAGCAACGTATCACTTGTGCTGAAAAAAAAAAAGCCCTTCTCTCATCCTGTCCTTATGGCACAAGAGCACACTACTCTGTCTTATCTTAACATGTAATTCAAGTCATCGTCATTTTATCACGACTGCTGCTTTTGAAGCATACAAACCTCTTGCTTCAATCTCTCGGATGCAGGAATCCACCACCATTGGCCTCTGGGTATTGTGGGCTTTCACCAGCGTGGTCAGATCACAGCAGTAGACACGCTTTATCCTCTTGAGGTCAGGTTGACAGTCGTTGGGCACGTACTTGGAGCACTGTTTGTGTACGTTCAACCCACAGTCTGTAAATAAAGATAACCAGGTTCACTAATTAATACCATGCTGAGAGGTTTTGTCTATCAGTTTATTTCCTTAGCACAACCAAGAGGCATGACTTCCCCACAGAATAGATCAGTTGTTTCCACATCACTTTCTGTGACTTTGCCGGCCTCTCAATGTACAGCAGTGACAGGATTCAGTGACAGTTCACTGTGCTGCAGAATTACCGAAGAAAAAAAGGACGAGCACAGAAATCTCCTATGAAAAACTGGGCAAAGTGAACCCCAGCACTGCTGCTAAAAAGGCTGTAAGAGCTCTGAGTATTCCTCGCCTCCCAGCCTGGTGGGGACAGCCAGGTCAGTTCACTGCTGGACACTCGGTGTTGTATTTGAAAGTGTGGGGTTTAGCTCTGAGTATTTGAGTTTGTCCTTTTGTAAAATGTGCATGTGAATCATTGCTGTCCAGCTTGTGACTTGGTGCTGCTCAAGGGCTAAGGACCTAAGGCTCACTTGAGTACTGAAACTCTACCAGAGTTGCGAGTGGACATGCTTCCCCTCCCCTCCCAAATCCCTTGCTACACAGCATTTTGACTTGCTCTGCTGATCAGTTACAGCCTCACCATCAGTCTCACCACTTCTCTGGTGACTGAAGTGACCCCTCTGTTTAGTCTGTGGGTCATTTTGAGCATATAAAACAGAATGAAAGGCACAGTGTAAACAAGAGTGATTCATGTTACAAATTGTTCTTGGTATCTTATTCCAGAATCAACTCTTGGTTGCACTGGTGAGTTTCTATTAACTTAAATGTGACTCCTTGATCACCACAAATTGAATTTTTCTAATAGATTCAAGCACTCAGCCAAATGAATTTCTAAGCCTCCCTAAAGCAAAGAGCACCATGAGTTACATTATCTCACAGAAACGTGGCTCCTGATTTAATGCTTTCTCAGTCATGCCTATCACTCAGTGCCTTTTGGATATTTCCAGTGTCATCACTAGCAAGTTGCTTACTGTTTTTTTCTGCTGGCTTACTGCCTAAACTTTTCAAATTACAAATGTGTCTCTACTACTTGAAATGCATTTCAGTATTATTCTTGATAAAATATTATTCAAGCAAAATCAGATCGTCACTGTGAACACACCAACACATTTAACGGAATCGGTGGGTTCTTGTGTTTCTTCATACAGTTGTTACTGCATAATGAATTACTGTTACTGTGTGAAATCCAAGCACATGAGAGCAGCTGCTGTTAGGATCATCCCTGTACTGTTTTCAGTTCTGTTCTTCAAGTATGTGAAGTTAAGTCCAAATGCATGTGTCTTAAGATTAATGTTGGTAATTTAATGAGGGAGAGTATTATGTTTCATACTAGAGAAACAAACCTTTTCATAAGTTTGGTATTTTATAGGTGAACAAACACAGCCCTGTGATGGTCAGTTTTTGAACACTTGTGTTTAAGATCATACTGGTTTAAAAGCAAACTACTGTTCATTTTCCTTTTTCCGTACTTTTCCTTTCCATATTCTTTCTGTTACCATTATTCATCTTCAGGCAGAAAATACATAGCAGTAACTTTGCACTCCTGAAAGCTATTTTAATCCTTCAAGCTGCTGCCTAAATTTTATGTTATAATCACCTCTTCTAGTCTTGAAAGGCAGAGGTCAGGGCAAGTGTGTTTGGTGCCAGCCTGAGTTCAGGAGAACCCTGGGGTCAGGGCAGAGAGAGTTATGGCAGAACTGTTTTATAGAATGGTTTGGATTGGAAAGGACCTTAAAGATATTCATATTCATATTCATATTCATTTGAGACATGGAAGACATTGGAGATCTGTGGAAATAAGTTATGAAACCCCATTTGCCACACACCAAATACAGTTTCACTTGCCGAATCCTAAAGATCGTGATTCCTTGATTATTGTGTTTTTGCGATGTGATTATTTTTCACAAGAGAGCGAATTTAAAGTAATTAAAATGTTATTAAAATGCTAATACAGTTATAGAGGAAATGAATCCTTCCGGGAAAACGAAGTCATATTATTTGCGTTCCCTTGAGGTGGGCTATTTAGGGCTTGCAGTGACGCATGGTATTTTTACAGGAAACAGGTGATGGTTGTTTTTGCAGACAAGGACACTTTTCAACAATTGGTGGCAAAAAAAGAGAAAGTGAACCCTAGCTGCTGTCTGTCTCTGCTGTTTCCAGAGCTTACTTCTTAAGACGTAAAAACATTCAAGTGAAAACTTAATGACACCATAAAGGCCAGTTCTTAATGTCTACACCAAAGCACGTGCATTCCCAAGACACTGCTGAATGGATGTTCTTCTTCAGTAAAGAAGAGCTAATGGATTTTTCCAAGTCTAGCCAATGTGATATAACAAATAGGATTAAACATTGTATTTGGGCAGCTAGGGTTATTTTTCTAGAAGAAAACACATTTAGGCTTTCCTCCAAGAATATCCATTATGGTAAATGAAAGAGCTGTAGTCCCATTTCTGTTAGTTCTTCACACAGAATCATAGAACAGCTTAAGTTGGAAGGGGCCTTTAAGACCATCTAGTTCCAACCCCGCTGCCATAGGCAGGGGCACCTCACTCTAGACCAGGTTGCTCAAAGCTCCATCCAGCCTGGCCTTGAATGCCTGCAGGGTGGGAGAACCCACAACCTTGCTGGGCAACCTGTTTCAGTGTCTCACCGCCCTCACAGTAAAGAATTTCTTCCTGATATCTAGTCTAAATCTACCCTCTTACAGCAAAAAGCCATTTCCACTCATCCTGTTGCTACATTCCCTTATAAAAAAATTCCTCCCCAACTTTCCTGTAGGCCCCCTTCACGCACTGTAAGGCTGCTATAAGGTCCCCCTGCAGCCTTCAGCTGGAGGGCTGAAGAGCCTCAAGTCTCTCAGCCTGTCTCCATTTTGGAGGTGCTCCAGCCCTTTGATCATCTCTGTGGCCCTCCCTCTGGACCTGCTCCAACAGCTCGGTGTCCGTACGCTGGGGGAGCTGAGATGTGAAAAACAAAATGCTTTTTACCTGCCCTACCAGAGATACCCCTTTTCTAACAACAGGCCTAGACTGTAGGTGCTGCATACATGTGATTTCTTTTTAAAACTAGTCTGTGCTTTCTGGGACAAGAGAAAACGGCAGAGCTGTAATTGGCACTGGAGGACTTCTTGGCATGTTTTGCAAAGTGACCCCTGCTCGTCCCTCCTGCAGGGCATGCAGGCTGTGGTGAGTGGGATGGATGCTTGAGCACTTCCCGATAGAGACTGAAAATGTTTGTAGGCTACCTGAACACCTCACTCCCTGAGCGATGAGACCCCACATGAAGTTGGCACAGTATTCACACCAGTGCGGACCTCGAAACGTGTGGACCTGCAATATAAAGGAGGGAGAAAAAAAAAAGAAATGGGGTCACTGGGAGGCAGATGGTCTGACAGATGGAACAACTAAACTGGATAAACAGCAAAAGTCTCAGTAGGAGCAAATCGTTACCACACAGTGCCCACATCTTTCCATAGTCTAGATGAAATAAACCACAGGCATAGAAATTTGCTTTGATCTCAAAGTTTATCTTTCAATAGGCTTAACGAAACAGAGAACTGGGCTGTGTGCAACACTAAAAACAAACAGTATTTGCTAGCTGACATTTTGGTTCTAGTAGAGAGGAGGAAACCAGGTTCATTAGTCAGAGGAGAAAGAAGTAAAACCAATAATCCAAGGAACTGTAGTCAGTGCTTTTATTTGATGAGGTCAATCCAGTGAAGCATGTTTCTGAGATTCGAACACACTTAGTAGATCATCTGAAGGAAATGAAGTAGCTGAAGAGACACAAATGCACCCATTTTGATTTCCCTCAAAGCTACGTACCCACAGATCTGGTGCAAATTCAGCGTGATGACAGCACCACCCATACCTGTGCATTTACATGCAACAACACCAACCAAAACTCATGGTGACTGCAATAAACTCGTATCGCGGATGATAAGGAATGATTTGTGCACTCATTCCAGGCAGTGCTTGGGTAAAGACCTGATCTGTCACACCGGAGTCCATCAGTGATACAAGCAAATTATATCTTTCCCCATTGCAGTATGCAAACTGGACTCACGCAGGCAAAATATATCACAGGGGCCCTCCTAGGTACAGCAAATGTTGTTCTACTGCAGTACAAACATCAGTAAATAAGGAGAATGGAACCTGCATGCTGAGAAATCACATGTGTTTCTGAGCCATGTTTTGCACACAATTGCTGCTTCCTCGACTGCATTTGCAAAAGCTGGTATGAAAAAGCTTTTTGTTTCAGATGCACGTTCTGGTAAAGTAAGCACTTCACTTTCATTGAGAAGGAAAGTAAATAGTGAGGTCTGTGCCTGTGTGAATGGACGTGGTACAAGCCGGTTCCGGTCAGAGTCTTAATTGAGGTTAGCAAAACATAAATCATGCACACTCAGGCTGCTAATGCTTCCTTTTCCTTCTGATGTGTTTGTGTTTACTGATGGGGCGGATTGCTGACAGGCCGCTTCCGCCCATGGGACGGGAAAGTTGCTCTTTTCATAGAATAAAAATTGGCTGTTGCCCTTTTCAAATAAACTTTGTGAAGTTTGAAGGCAAGCGTTTGGATTGCTAATGTTTTAGCCACAGCTGTCTGTGGGATCACGTGTAAACAAGTCTGTGTTCCTGAGTGGAAAATGCAGCACTGCAATTTTAATTCAGACCCCTCTTCCTGACACAGTGATAAACTGTGGTATTATTACTTTAAAGAGCCCGACCACAAATTACTCCTGGCCAATTACCCACATCCAATAATTATGTGAATGAGCTTAAAGTCATAGCAATTCTTCCTCTTTTTTGATCATAAAGGCTCTCAGCTGGAAAATCCAATGGGTCAAATCTTCTAAAACACTGTTTTGCCCCTCAGTAAAAATGAGTATCTCTGGGAAACAACACCTTGCAATAAAGTTTGAAATATCTCGTACGTACACATCAACCACTCATTTATTTATTTTTATTTTATTTTGAATGGGACATAGTGTGAAATTTCGGGCAAGGCTTTTAGTGGCAGCACTTAACAGCAGCTCATGACCTCATTTCTATTCTATGTGTCTGTTCTGTATGACCTTCATTGGATAAAAAGACTGCAGACAAAATTAATTATGCCCGCATCTTTACCATTTTTAGACTGATAACCCCGTAATTGGTAGGTCTGCACCTGCATTTAATTGTGGGTGGAAGTCATCTGCTAAGGGAAGACAGCTATCTTCATCTTCTGCTGTGCAGTGGTTTACAAAAGCTAACCTTGTGAGAAGGGGCTGTAAAAGCTCACTCGGTATTTTTGAAACTGCACCACTTCCATTCCGCATGAAGCACATCTCAGTTGCTAGGATATCTGTGGCCTACTTGCTCACTTTACATAAAGCTTATTTCAGCTGATCTCGCCGGGGCATATTGAAAATGGGAGCTGATTATTCCTTGATTTCTCCTGTCATTAATGGCAAGCGGTCCTCAGAGCTCATGGAGGGCTCCAGCTGAGAAGTGCTGACCACACACCCTGCCCTTGTTTTCTTCAGCTTGGTGGCCCTCAAAGGCTTAGCTCTATTTATGCATTCACTTCAATTTTTCATGGCTCTGCATTTTAGCTCAAATGGCAAGTTCCCAGCTGAAATACCCTGAGAAAAGCTAGTCTTGGTCATTTCTGGTCAGGCTGAAACAGCAAAACACTAGCAATTACAACTCAAAAAGAAAGACTTTTAGAAGTCTCTGGATGAAAGTACAAAAATCTCCTAAGATGAGATTGGAACCAAGTCTCTTATTTTTGTCTGCCATTAATTTTAAAGAAATAAGGAGTTCTGTCCTTGTGTACTCATCAGTTGAACTCAGCCCAAAGCTTGCATCTATCACCTTCAAGTGGCAAATGGGAATTTTGCCAGCAAGTTTGATCTCCTCTCCACTCTAAGTAAGAAAAGGTAACAGAAGGTCTTCAAGTTTTTGAGATGTGTCTTTAGTTTTTGTCCTGTCTTATGCAACTGTATCCCTACAAAAGAACTGGGCTTAGATTTCTGGAAAATCGACAAAGACCTAATTATTGCTGCCACTCCATTCTGCAGTGGTGGCCTCTCTGAATACACACTGCATAGGCTTGGGCTGATTTTACTACAGTCTACAGAGAGTACAATTTACAATAATAATTTCTTCATGAAAGGCAAAACTGTACTTTCCCTGTTCAATCTCTCAAATCTCTCATTTAATCATTCTGTTTCCTCTTCGTCTCTACAACTTTCAACAGAAATTTCTTTCTTAGATTCACCTCCTCTTCTCTGCCAATTACCTTTGGGTTGCCACCCCAAATTCCCCTGCATGCCTTTTCATACTGCCTTCTTCCTCTCTTACTTTACCCTTCAGTTCTCTGGTGTTCCTGTTTCCAAATGAAAGAGCTTCCCCACAGCCACTATCTGTCACCTTAAGTTCAAGTCTGTGCCTGGAGTTTTACATGAACTGTGTTCACAGAGGGAGAAACTAAGACCAAAGTGAAGAACTTCCAGTGCAGTGGCAAGAAAAAACAACCCCTTCTGCAATATCACAGAAACAAAATAAAAATTGTCCTGGACTGAAATGTATGGTGTCAATGGGAATTAGATGCTGCTGCTTCTGAGATGATTTTGTTGTTTATCTGACTGTCTTTAAGACTTTTCTATTTGCAGCCAAATAGAAGATTTTTTTTCAGACTTCTGCCTGAGCACATGTGAATTTGTACTCTCCTGTGTACTCCCTGCTGAGTTGAAGCTGTTTGCAGGGAAGACAAGCTGACTTGGCTGCAATTTTTGTTCAAGTACACATGTATAATATTTGTGATGCCTCTAAAAAATCCCTCTCTTTTGTTTCCCAGAAGCAGTGTTTGTCTGCAGTGATTAACGCAAGGGGGGAATTTAACCCAGAGCTTCCTATCTCCCAGCAGAGCTCCTGACTTGCAAGTAATCAACTGCCTCTGCTCTAGTAGCAAATGCTGCTGGGGGGTTTGCCCATACTATGATGGCAAACAGGAGCAATATAATGGTAAAAACACATTATTCAGCTATATTTGCCCTGTCACAAATACCTAGGAGGAACATGGGTCAGTGGGCATGGTGAGGATGGGTTGATGGTTGGATTGATGATCTTAAAGGTCTTTTCCAGCCTTAATGATTCTGCGATTCAGTGATTCTATGTTGAGCATCCTCAAACTCCACACAGCTGCCCTCAGGCACAAGGCTGACCTTGTCACTGACACTGGTGGGTAAAAAACATGCCAAAGTCTGCTGGATCCAAATCATGTTGAGATGCAAGACGACTTTGCAACACAGGCTGAAACCCACATAGTTACAGAAATACCTCTGTGTTTTCATAAACAGGGCTTCAGAGATTTATTCTTCTTCCTGAGTTATGGTATGTCTACCCCAGCTTATGCAAAGTTGTCCCGCCAGACAGACGCCAGCTCCAAATCTAAATCATGTGACTATGTTTTGCACTTAGGACAAACCCAGGTTAACAAATCAGGCTGAATCCTAAATCTTTTTTTCTGTTCATTTGCCCTGAGTGCCTTGAAATTTGGAAAAGAGTCTGAATGAAAAAGAAGAGATGCTCAGAATGGGATAACCTAGTGCCCTCACTCCCCAGACTCCCATGCTCCTTTTTAATTTCTACATTGGTTTGGAAGGGCTGGAGGGAGATCCCAGTAGGTATATGATCCATCAGTTTCACTAGAATTTTGGACTTAAGATTCTTCATGACCAATGAAAAAGAGCTAAAGAGTTTCTGTTTGTTCATGAAGAGCAGCCTATGACGAGATTCAGATGAACACTGTGATAGGTAACCTTTGTCCCTATAACTGAAATGAATTATACAATACATGGCATTATTCACCTAAAAACTCAGAAAATGACTTTGAATGTCCACAAAATAGCATTCTCCTTCAGAAAAATCCCAGATTTCCCTACATGCAGTCAAGAATTTTGCTCCAAGTCCCATAAAGCCATTCTTTCTCTTTTATATAATTCCTTAATTTTTTTTTCTAATTAATATGAGTTTATGCTAAAGATAGACTTGCATTTATCTGTCCTTTAAATTCAAATATTCTACTCTAAGTATTCTATCCACATTTTTTGCTCAGGAACCAGACATTAACCAGACATTTTAATATATTCTTTTGGAAAATGGATTATATTTGTACAGTGAATATGTTTGTTCTTTAAGTATATATAACATTTTCGCCTGCCCTTTCTTTCTGGACAACATATATTTTTTTAATGTTTCTTTCCTAAGATTTTTGTGTCCTTTTACTGGGAGAAACCAGTAAATTTCTGTTGTCAAGCTTTTAAATGCATACATACTTAATCATGTGATTTTCCAGTTAAAACTATGACTCTCTTGAAACAGAAAGGAATAGAGGCTGTACAACAGCTAGATTGTGCAAACACAAAGTTAACTGGGCACACTTCCAGTTATAAATCAAAGCCAAAACAAGGGGAATTTTGAAGAGGAAAGAATGCATGGGTCAAAGTGGAAAAAAGTCTCAGCCATGAGAAAATATTTTCTTGTTAAACTAAAATAGATTTGATATTAAAATGATAATGAGGGCAAAACCCAGAAAGAATGAAAGATGTTTTAATCAAGTAAGACAACACAGAATATTTCCCCTATTTTCCTCAGTGTGAATCAGTGAAATAAGTATTGACTTTTCTGTAGACTGGGTCGAGGAGGAGGAATGAGAAGAGGGATGCTATTATTTGCATTGCTCACTAATATTAAATTATTGATTTACCAACTGCAGCAGAAGCACTGCAGAGGAGAGCAATGTCTGCATGGAAGCACATTCAGAAAACAAGAAGTAGAGCTTTTTTTGCTAAACCACAAAATCAGTGAAATCATTTTCATTAGTGCTTCTCCTTTTTTGACAGGCCAGAGATGAGTATCAGTACATTTTCTTTCTGCTAATGAGTTAAAATGCTCTGACAGTGACCCAGATCAGCATCCTCAAGGAGAATGAAGCAAACCGAGGTTTCAAAGCTGAGATGCAGTACTTTCTTGTGGTGTTACTGCCCTCTGTATCCATTCTGATAAACCATCACACCACAGTCTGATGACATTAGATACAGTAACTGGCTGGCATGCTCTGGAAGAGCACTATCCTCTGGCAAAACGTTTCAGGCTCAGCTGCCAGTAAGTCCACTTCCAAAACTGAGTCACTTCCCTACTCCTTGTGGGAAAAAGTGAAAAATCTGATTTTGCCTGCAGCTGACAGCAGTAAGATGCTGTGTCTAAACATCCCCAGCTTTGTCCAGCTACATGCTTACTTTTTGCCAAGCAAGCACAAGCTTAGGTCCCATGCCTCAGTGGGACTCTAAAAGCTTTTCCTTCCTATGTGGTGCTGGAACAAAAGCTGGGAGACAAAACCCCTCTGCACTCTGCTGCGCAATCAGGTTCTCCAAAGCAGAAAGGGTACAAAATGTTGCTGGTAAAGTGCTAGTGGCTTCTGATAGCAGCTGCATTTTGAAAAGGGACCTTTATGTCATTTAGAAATGGATACACTTCATGTTAACAATCAATATGAAGTATCCTTTCTTTCTGAACAATAAAAAAGAACACTGAACGTGGGGAAAAAGAACTAATATACCAATCAAGTAGTCAAGCAAGCAGCAAAACCATTACTTGGATTAAGTAGCTATGTGAAAACACATTAGAAATGCAGTCAGCAGAACTTCAGAAAGAAAAAGAACGTATTTTTCAACAGTTTTCTCAGAGCTAGTGCAGGTGGTTACCTGAAAATCCACAGAAAAAAGAAATAAATCGAGGCATCAAAACATAACTTTTCAGCCGTGAATAACAGGAAGACGTGCTTACCTTAAAATTGTGTGCTTTTTCATAGTTGAAATGGTTGTCGTTTTGAGTTAAGGCTGCTCTTCTGACCAAGGAGGTGATCTGCGAATAGGCAAATAGTTTCAGAGGTTGCCACAGGAGAGCCCCCTTCACTCCCACCTTCACCCCCAGGGCCACGGCCAGGAGCTCTTGGCGCTTCCTTCCCCTCTTCGATTTGTGGACGACAGCACAGCTTTTCTCATTTTCCAGCCACAGATCCTCTGAGAACATCACGCTTGGGTCCCAGATCTTTTCCCTGTCTTCCCCGGCACCCGGCAGGCTCGCTGCCGTCAGCGCGGCACAGTTTGTCCAACTGCTTCTGATGTTAGACAGCAGATTTGAAGCAGCTGCAGCCCATTCTGCTGAGACCTCTGGCATGTGACTCGAATGGGCTGGCTTGTGGGACGGAAGGAGCTTCTGCATCTGAATAAGTAACGGCCTGTGCCGTGCTATTTCTGAAGGCAGATGTGCGCCTGGAACAATAGCCAGAATTCATGCAGTGAGCCCCCCCCTCCCCCTGCACTCTGGGCAGTGGGATCCAGCGAGGTACTGCCGAAATCCCGGCTGGGGGCACAGCTTTACGGCTCCATGGCCAAGAGCCTCTCAAGGGGAAGAATGCTGATGCTCTGCAGCCTGCTAGAAATGAACAAACAAACAGAAAGCCCCGGAGAAGCCCAAACGACTGAATGTGATGCTGCATCCAATTACACTCTGAGACTTATAAGCCAGCAGCCTGCATGCCAGCAGATTAAGCCCTTAAAACCATGACGATTGTTTAATCTTATGGGGCTAAAAATCTCTTTTCTTTCATATCCTGTACAAGGGGAAAATCCAAAAGCATTCCAAGCACTTTGATGCTGTTTTAAATCAGAACATTTTGTCAGAGAGCACTTAGTAGCATAGAGTGAGCTCACTGTCAAAGTTAGCAATTCAGCACGGGGAGATGCAAGCTAGGAAGCCCCGCAATCCTATGCAGTGTTTGAGTGCAGGCAGAGGACTTCAGGCAGACGTAAAACACCCATGGATGCATCCCTGTTTGCAAAGCAGCATTTGCAAGGCAGAAAGAGCATTGTCCTTCACCCTGCTTGCACACATATATAGACTTAGGGAGGAAAAGTGGCTTTACAGACCAGCGATGAAAGAGGCACAGAGCCCAGCCAGCATGCAGTACAGTCTGCAGTGCTACTTTGGGCACCTGATTCAAGTCTTTAAAGCCAGACAGGGCCTCATCACAGGACACAGTACATGTGTGACACCAAGCACCAAGTGACACCTGGGCAAACCAGCACTCCTGGGTAAACAGACTCTCTGAACTAGAGACACTAAAGACTACATGAGCCTGTTACAGTCTGCCTCGTTTCAACCTACCCAAAAAACATGTGACATTGTTTAATTTGCTCACGTTAACTTGTGAAGTTGAGCTTGCCTTTTTCTAATTTTTTTTCAGTCTGCTCTTACCTCAAACTGAAAATGCTGAAGGTTCATCTAATTCATTTACTGAAACCTCTGCACTATAGATTGCCTACCCTTAGTAGAAATTATGCTCTCTTGATTTGAAAGCCTGTGGGGACAGATGGCTGGCTGTTGGTAACATCAGGCCATGCAATTCCATTTAGAGCACTACTTAGGGTTTTCAAGAAATTCTGCAACCTGAAAACTCAGATTTTCAGTTATCAAATGATGCTTCTATTTCTACATACAACGTAATTATTTTCTAGGTAATTTGTAGAATCCCTTCTTAGAAGCTTCTCCTCTATAGGTAGAATTTTGCTACCAGAGCTGTCGCTGCCTGGCCAGCTTTTCCCCAGCTAGTGCACTGCTATTTGACCACCAGCGACAAGCGGCAGTGATGTATATATTAATACTGCTCTGCCCGGAGGAAATCCCTGCTGCTTCCCCATATGTCCTCCCACTAAGTCCTGATTTCTGCCAGCTCAGGACTTTTAGCTGCTTTCTAGCAGATGAAGGCAGACCACTCTTCCCCAGATGTAGGCAGACTACTCTTCCCCAGATGCCTCTCACTGTACTTCAAGAGATGAGCAGCTCTGGTTTGAGAACATCCTCGACTCCCCACAGCAGTGATGGCTTCAGTTTGGCCATCAAGAAACTTCAGAGCAGTTTGAAGTTCTCACTGCACCCCCATTTCTGTTCTCAGTATCATTTTAAATTTATTTGCATTTATCTGCAGCCAAGAAAATCTAACTAGCTCTGAGTTTTCAGACACCTCTGGAGCTACAGCATCTAAATCCACATACGTAAGTGACTTTCACTGTGACTTTCAGAATAACAGATCCAAAGTCACAGAGAGGTTTGTTGCCTAATAATGCTCTAATATTAGTATTTATGTTGCTGGACTGATAAAAATCCCATTATATAACCAATAATTTTTACATAACATGGCAGATTTTATTTGATACTCAAGCTACAGGCTTACGATGATACATCTTATTTATTATGCTATTTTTGGAATGTCAGTGTGTCATCCTGGGGTCAGACACACAGTACTGTATTTAATGGAAACTCTGACTGTTTACATAGAAGCATTAAACTTAATTGACTTGGAGGCGGAAAACAGTTAAACTACTTCATACGACTAAGGCAGATGAGTATTTATTGTTTACTGTATATGAATTTTTATTTATCTGTTAGTTTGCCTTATCTGCCTTGCTTGGGCCCTGTTTAGATGGTTGTTTAATGGGATCCCTTGCAAACACTGGATGTGTACAGAAGGCCAACTGTGAGAGCATCCTCTTAAGAACCTTAATCATACAAAACCCCACCAGGTTTGATGTCTAAAATGATGCTGAGATGAGCTGGACTGCAATACAACCATTTCCTTTCCTAAGCCAGGATCAAACAGCGGCAATGTCAAATTCCCAGAAGCAACCAATTCTAATGCACTGATTCCCCAGGCCAGCCCCAGTACTGAAACACTTTCTTTTATCTATTTTCTTTTTCTTAGTATAAAATCTACTGCACAGGACACAGTGTCAGCTCATTTAAAGAGTATCTCTTGATCAAGTTAACAAGTCAGCCTGCAGCAAGGAAACAGAGCACCAGTGGCTAAAAATATTATTGCTGGTTGTGACCAAATGTCTGAACTAGTAAAGACTGAAAGGCAAATACAGGCTGTCTTGCATTTTCAGACCAAAGAATTTCTGTGTAACATATGATTTCAGTTTATTAGTCTTTCTGCAAAATACAAATTCTATATAGAAAATTGAGCACTCACAGCAAAATGAGTGTCAGTGGACCAGAATAACAAAATTACGAGTGAGAGGAGAGTGCAACTCAGCTACTGTGACATTTCCAGCACGCCTCTGTATAATGAGCTGAACTGCACAATTGTCTCTTTCCTAAGACACTGCCATCTTGTTAGCTAACAAAGCCCTTGGGGGCAAGAAGGAATAAATTTTAGTATGAAAAGCTTTCATTTGTGTACATGTTGCATGATTTCAGTTTTAAGTGTGTGGGAGCACTGAGGACTGGTTGAAAGAAAGATGCATCTCGCACTGTGCATGCGTGGGGTGGCTGACTCTTCGGTGGCCTTTCCACTACGTGGTGGAGAGCCACTGCTCACCTCCTCCGTCCCCCAGCTGCTGTCACCCATGTGTGTGGCTGGTGGGGATGGGACTATGACACAATTATGATGGGCAGAGGAGTTACACAGTGTATTTCCTGGATAAGACCACCATGAAATGAAACCTGCTCCACGATGGGGAATTATGACAAACCTGTGGCTGATCCTTAAGAACATTTAACAGCACACATAAACACAGCCATAGGTCAAAGAGAGGCCTGTTTCCTCACAGGCACAGCACACTGAGTCATCTGCCAGACAGACTGTGTTTGCTCAATTGCAAGCACAATGTGGAGATGACACATGGTGGAAGAATCTTGCAGCATTTGACTTCTTCCTGGTTTTCTCCCACCAAGTTCTTCTCACAGTACACTCAAGAGACAACTCCAGAGGAGCCAGTGAGTAATGCCACGGTCTAAGTGCGCTCTTAGCACAACACGTGGCATTAGAGGGACTCAGCCATGGGGCCAGTCAGCAAAAGGCCTTCATAGGAGGCCTTCACAGAGGCACTGTGGCCAGCCCATGCCTCCTTCTGCCACACCACTAGGGATGACACCACAAGACTTACGTGCTGTTGGAACAAAGGGGAGGAAACAAGCTTCATGTAGAAGGCGTATTAAACATAAAGCAGAGAAAAACACCTGCAGAGCAGCAGTTGTGAATCTAATCTTGCAAAACACTTCGCTAAGAAATTCCCCATTTCATGAGAAGTCTCTTGATGCCTACTAGGTGAACAGAGGTGTGCCGAACCACAAAGCTCCACAAGACATACCTCAGAGTTAAGGAAGGAGCCAGACCACACAGAAATGTGTCTGATGCTGCTCTCACATTTGTTTTTGAGGGGAACACAGTCCATATGGTCTCAGGAAATAAGCATACAGAAAGCAATTATCATTAATTGTCTGCTACCCTCTGCTAAACCTCTGCTGCAGCTGCAAACAGTGACAGCTTTTACCAAACATAGGTCTGTCTGAAGTCCTCGAGGATGTAGTTTTATTCACTAAAAACTTAAGACTCTTGTTTTCAGCATACAACTTCCTTTCAGGTGAGCTGGAGCTCAGTAAATAGAACATCTTCAAGTCTGCGGCCATTAAAAAAAGTGACTTTTTTTTTTTTTTTTTTTAAGGATGAAGATATATCTATCATTTTGCTTCTTATTCCTCAGTGTTACAACTGTTTGTTTGTTTTTTTAACAACAACCAGTTCCTCTGCAAATCATGAGTTTTAAGAACTGTCAACAATACACTGTAAGCGTTTATGGCAGCAGATTAATTATATTGGCCAACTATTCTGGAAAGCCTGGATGCACTTCCATCACCAACAAATTCTACCACACCAGCTTGTACAAACTAGGTTTATATATGCTCCTTATCACTGAAGAGAGAACAGAGATTTTGGAAGGTCTTTTGAGGACTGCTGCTGGCCCATGCAAATCAAAGCAGACCAAGAGTTCCTGACATCAAAGATAAGAAAAGAACGGTTCCCCACTGGTGGCAATTGTTTTGGTGAACCTAAGGTCACCATACTGGAGAGACTGTCCTCGCTGAAAACCTTTGCTTTTGAAGACAAACCAGTTCAGAGCAAAGAGAAAAACTCATTTAGGAGGACTTGTGTAGTAAATGCTCTGAACTTCTGAACTGAAATACGTACACCTCTCCCAAATTCATGTGAGTATTTATTAGCCTTACAGTGACCAACTATCATTTATATCCATATATTTCTGACAGGGTACTTGCTCCCTTCCCCTGCAGATAAAAGACATAGTTCACCTACAGCAAATGGAATCATAATCTCTCTAAAACTTCAGATCCCCCTTTTAAATCCTTCTCAAGCAGATTTTCCTGTACACATCATGATTATTTTTCTCAAAACAATGTAGTGAACCAAAGGTGAAGTGATGTAGATTCAGCAAGGCACTAGGGAGACTGTTACTAAAAATAATAGTGGATGAAAGCCTCTTATAGAGTATTAATATACTAAACTAGTGTCTGTTTTGGAACAACAACTGGAGGTTACATTAGTAGCAAACAATTGCATACTTACCTCCAATTAAAAATAATGGGTGGACTAAACCCTTTTATACTGTCAAACAATCGTATCACAATTTGTTAAATTGTGCATTCCATGCCTGTCATTGCACTTAGTATTTCTAAAATAGTATTTATGTTTCTCATTTTTGTAAACTATTATAAATACTTGTTCTATTAAAAATCTATTAAAGGTATCAAGGAAGAAATATATCCAGAAATAAGGAAAGGAACTAGATATAGGATTAACTAATTCAGCTGTTTCCCCAAATAACCCTGTAGAGATTAACATGGTAACAGCAGGCCTAGCCTGTTTATTGCCTCAACTTCCTTTCCTCCCACTCTCTCCTTTATCCTTTCCAATCCATCTCCATACTTGTCAAGATTATTAATGACATTTTCCTGGCCAAGTTCATGAGCCTCTCCTCTGTGCTCAGTATTCATGACCCAAGAGGTAGCAAAGGGATGAGAGGGCACGGGGTGAAGGCTAAGCAGGGTAGAGTAGAGCAGAGACAGACACTGATGCCACTTCTGTCTCCATAGAGGAATTGAAGCATCAAGGCCCCAACAGTGGGGCTAGAGAGAGCCACTTCATTTGCAAAGAGGGCTCTCCCAAGGGAACTGCACTGGATCTATTTCTGAATGATGTACTTCTTGTTCTCTTTGTGAACACAGTGCATATGACTGACTTCAATGCACATGAATGAGAACGGTTTTCACACCTATAAGTAATAAAGAGCAATGGTGACAAGATCTGGTTTGTAGTCAGACCAAAATGTGAACAATCTTTATCCTGATTTTTGTCAAAAATCTGCAGTAATTCTGTAATCAATCAATAAAATTCTTCAGACAATAAAACTAATACAGTATATATATATCTTTTAAGAAATAGACATCTAGGAATGGTCTGGATGGATGGAAGTGGATGGATGAATGGCAGATGTCGAATTTAAAATAGTTATCTGGATTCTCTTCACAATCAGAGGAGAAAAACACAAACTTCCAAACAATGATTCATCCTCGTCTAAGACAGATCAAGTTTCTGCAGCTCTTTTATCAATGATATAAGGAAATTAGGTGACGGAAGTAGAAATAGATAGCTTACTTTAAGTCATTAAAAATTAGGTAAGATTTATTTCTCTCTTTTCTATTTTTCTATAATCTATTCAATTTTAGAATAAACTGAATAAGGTGCTCTTTATTCTTTCCGCTTCACTCTATATAAGAATAATTATAGAATGCAAACTGTACTTCATTTAGGATATTAATATTTTTCATATTTTAGAGCTGGCTACGGTTGATAACACAAAATACCCAGTTTACTGTATCATTTCTTAATCCGCTGCATTTACCTTTATAAATTTATCTGGGTTCACTGGATGAACTTTTTCAGGAAGTACCACTTTGGAGGAGTCAGTATGGAATTAAAACAAGTTTCTTATGCTGGCCGTACAGGTAGCCAGCATTTTGATATTTCACCCGCACAGGAAATAGCCTAGCAACATAATGAACTTAATATGATATACAATGGTCTCTCTGAATTACGAGGGAAGTGACTCATGCTGTCTGAAAGATACAGGGCATTAGTCAAGAGAGTCAACAGACAGAGACTTTAAAAAATATCTTAAACATTATAGATTTTATCCAGACCCTCAGTGGTTGCTCGTTTTTCAGCAGCTAACTTATACATGTACATGACCTGTGCATTATTTTATGTTTTTCTATGAAGTTCTTCCTTCCTGAAGAAATAGCACTCTGTTTAGGAAAGCCAGCTTCCCATTCATTAGAACAATCATTGCCCTGCAAGGAGACTGCAGAGTTTGAATGAAAGCCAAGCCTGCTGAGCCACCACAATAAAGTGGAGAAATTAACACATTTACTTTCCAGTCTGGATGGAGAGGAAGGCAAAAATGTTCCCTCTGAGTAAGGCAACTTATGTGAGCACAATACAGTGCCCAGAGAGGGTTGGGAAAGAGGATGGAGGTGTCATGAGCATGGACATTCTGCCATTGGGGCCCTCGGCTTGTTCCCATGCTGTTGCTGAATGTAACTGCTGGTGCACTGAAGGAGCTGGTTGGGTGCCATACTAAATCACAGCTGAGAACCATACTTTGTGTGGTGGTGTTAAGTCTGTTTAATGCCAGAACATGAAATCAGTGAACTTGACAGGAAATCCCATTGCTATACAGCTTTTATAGCCAACGGGAATAAGGCCATTGCACCACATGCCCCACCACACATCCAAATAAAGAGACAGCAAACATGTACCTGCCTATTCACTTTTGGGTTAATTCCCACTTCTGTCTCAAACTGTACTATACCTAACACGCAGTTCCTATCCATAACAATACAGTAACAGGCTATCTGCACCATGCACAGTGAAACTGAACATACAAAAATAAATAAAATACTAAAGGTTCTTCCGTTTCTCACTTTGAGTTCTGATACTGTATAATGATGGAAATCAACCTCTTTCAGAGGGAGACCTTGCAGCGTATGCTTCTGGCTGACTCTTTAGGACCAGAGTCACAGCTTCTTCTGTTCTTATAGAGAAGCAAAACTCCAGTCTCCTGGGACTGTGACAAAACAAAGAAGAAAATAGTTTTCAGGAAAGTTTCCCAGAAACCACAGAATAAGACAGAAATGGCATTTTGTGTTCTGAGCCGCTAACTGCTCAGCAGAGCCAGCTGATCTCCAGAGGGACTGCAGAGCAACCCCGAGAGCAGAATGTAAAGTATGCTTTACATTCTCAGGCAGCCTCAGAGGTTAGCAGCGTTGTCAGGGCTTAAGACAGCTTAAAACACGAGACTTCAGTGCACACTGAGGAAGTGATGTATGTAAGCGAAATAAAACAACTGATTTGTGAATCAGTGATTAGTGAGCCAGTGATCATCTTGTCTAATGAGCTGTCAGTCCCTGAAATGTAATTGTTCCTGGAAAGTAACAATTCAGGACTTGATCCTCAACAGCTTGGTGCTCTGTTTAGAGCTCACAGGGAGATGGAGATGATAGGCAATTTGCAGGGAGAAGCGTGCCAACAACAGCATCAAGCAGCTAACAGGGTTCTTCTCTAGTTTTGGCAGTTTCTGGCTGTTGTGAAGGAACTCTACAGTTTCAGTCTCAAAATTACTAACAGCACAACCAAGTTACACTATTGCTCAGCAGTCACAACACTGCCAGGTAAAAGACACAGTGCAATGAGCTAGAAATGGGCTGAAGCGTTTTCCATCATTAGAAACACTTCTATCCTGTTTTACTGCAGCACCTTGTGACTTACTCCTGCAGTAACACATAAACTGAGTTGGCAATGTAAAAGGAAAATAATGATTTATTCCAATTATGTCTTAAAGAATGCAACCAGCAAATAAGAAAAGTGTGCATTTAAAGGCTGCAAGAATAGTGTAATAAGCCATTGTATTTTACAGACAAAAAAAAAAAAAAAGACATGCTTGCTTTATGGAAATGTTGTGCTTTATGACTGTTAACTTGCATTTCAGTATCCCTTGTGGACGCCATGCAAAAAAAAAAAAAAAGGTAAAAATAGAGGATCCACTTCCCACATGCATAAGTGGGTTTGGTGCTGGGCCAGCCATGGTTGTCCTATGGCTGGAGATCAGCTGTATACCATGAATGCTTCCATATCCCAAGATGAGTGTTTTCAGCTCACCCAGTTGTGACATACATACTTCTGTCCCTTCAAGCTTCAAGGAATGCCACGCATGAAAGTGTGGGTCAAATTTCTGACTCTCACCCCAAACAAGTGGTATGGCTGTATGATTTTGGTATTTGACTAATGGTTCTAAAATGCATCATTGCTTGGGAACAGATAGGGAATATATGCAGAGAAATGTAATGCCAGGTTAACAAAAAAAACAGTAGGCTCTGCTTTCCATTGTGAATTTTTACTTATTTTCTTATAGGCATGAACTTTATCCCATATACTGCATTTGCCCTTGGTGTATGAGAAAAAATTGTAGAGCTTAAACTTGCATGATCTTCTGTTCTCCATATGGATGTAGCATGGATATAAAGTAGTTCAAGTATAAAGTAGGGGTAAGAATTTGTCCATTTGCTGGATGGAAAATGGAAAGCTACTTGCAGGAATGGGCAGTTGTGTCATGGAGAGTAGGAAGTCTCCTTCACCTCCTTCTAGTCCACGCTGCAGAAACAGCAGCACAGTGCATCACTGTGTCTTCTTCTCCTGAATCAGCAATGGTGTAGCCAGCAGAGCCAGGTAGGTGATGATCCCTCTGTGCTTGGCACTGTTGAGACCACACCTCGAGTACTGTGCTCAGTTTTGGGCCATTCACTAAGAGAAAGACACTGAGGTCCTGGAGTGTTTCCAGAGAAGAGCAACAAAGATGTGGAGCACAAGTCTCATAGGGAGCAGCTGAGGGAACTGGGATTGTCTAGTCTGAAGGAGGCTCAGGAGAGATGTTACTGCTCTCTACAACTGCCTGAAAGGAGGTTGTAGTGAGGTGGGGGGTTGGCCTCTTCACCCAGGTAATGGTGATAGGATAAGAGATAATGGTCTGAAGTTGAGCCAGGGCAGGTTCAGGTTGGATATTAGGAAAAATTTCTCAGAAAGAATTGTGATGCACTGGAACAGGCTGCCCAGGGAAATTGGGGGAGTCACCCATCCCTGGAGTTGTTCAAGAACTGTATAGACATAGAGCTGAGAAATATAGTTAGGGGGCACGGTGGGGATGGATTTGACTCTTGAACTAGATCTCAGTAGTCTTTTCTAGCCTTAATGATTCTAAGATTCTATGAATGCACCTTCTGATCAGCTCCAAGTCCTCAATCAGCTTCTCCTTTCCCACAGAGAAGCAAGGGAGCTGTATGCTGCAGGCTGAACATGAAAAGCATGGTTCACTGTGCTTTTCTGAGGGCACGATATAAGATACTCAAACCACTTGAGATCCTACACTTTGAACTTGTATAAAGTATCAGAATGTATTCAAGTTGTTTTATTTTCCATTTGAAAGCACTGTTTTGTGTCATGTTTGCTTCGCCTGTTGCTTGAAGCTGTTTTTGTTATGGTTTTACTCCACGGCTAAGTAGCTGTGCTGCTACCCTTGAATCACACACATTCCCATGGCCATTAAAGAAAACCCCAGACAAAGACTGACCCTGCTTCTCTGTGTTGAATGAGCACATAAAAGCTGCATAATCTCAGTTATATCTTTCTGCACAGCACGGCATCAGGTGTCACCTGACCCCGATACCCTCCTAGCTCCCCACGACCTCCAGCCTGCAGCCCTCTGGTATGGAGTGGTGGCTTTTGTTGTCAGGGGCACAACACACACAGCTGCTTCCATCATTGTTCAGAGGGGGACAGATGGCTGCTCTCAGCACAAAAAAAAAGATTAAAAACCAATGGAGGGAATGACAACAGCGCTCAGCCCAGAATTTGCTGCATGGGCCTACCACCACTTAAACTCAAAGTGCAGTTGAGTCTGCCCACTCAAAGGAAAAGGCCAGTATTTTGCAGAAAAAAAATGTGTTTCTTTTGGAATATGCTAATCTCAATAGATGCTGTCCTACCAGCAGCAGCACTTGGAAAGTATTCAAAAAGAAAAACTTCACATCTGTAGCTGCAATGTGCAAGTTGTTTTATAGTTCATTTATTTGCACTGCTTGCGATGAGAAATTGTTGGGGAAAACAGAATAAGTGAGCTTTACTGGTAGAAAAAAATACATTTTGAATGTGAAGGATTTCATCTATGTTTCATAACTCCACTAAAGTCAAAGGAACTACATAACACAACAATTTGGTTCTAGAAATCTCTAGCTTTATAGTATGATTTCAACTCCAGGTGTAGGAAATTACTGACTTTCTGATCACTAGACACCAAAGGATGGCAGCCACTGTGGTGCTCTGCCACAGACTCTAGAGCCCTGAATGGGCTGTGTGCATTGATCTCACCTGGCTGAAGTATTTCCTGCAGTTTACCTGGCTATTATTTCCCTGAATTTATACACTGCCTGAAGAATGTCATCTGACTACTATTTGGGTCAAGGGAATTTGGCACCTACATGTATGTTGCAGTTAGTGCCCATCTTGTTTTCCTACAGCGTATAGGCTTTTGCTTTGCAACAGATGAGGCCTCGAGCAAAACAAAACATGAATCCCAAAACAGGACATTACAATGTGTAGAAAGATCCCTGAAAAAATTAGCAGTATATATAAAGTGTGATTTTTGAAATAAGCTGTCACAGATATACACTATGTCACTGGCAATCAGAGCTGAATTTCTGAATTCTGCTTCTTGTTACCCTGTTGGCCACACAGACTGGGATGAAATAATTAACCTTTCCCCGCCTCCGTATTTCCAGCTGTAAAACTGACAAAATTAAAGCCTGTCTATGATACTCAGGCTGCTACTCCCTTAGGGTATAGGGGGAATGGCACAACAAACAGAAGTGGAGCTTTGTAACAAATAGTGCAGAATTCAGTAAAACCTCTAAAATAAAACTCAAAATGGAAAATGCAGTGTTCATTTTGATGTGCTAAGTGGGTTATTACAGTGAAGTGGTGTTAACTGTGTTGAAGAGTGTCTTGTTGAAGATGATTATCGAAGTGGCGACACAGCTGCTATTGTACTCTTTATATTACCAGCTCCACACATGGCAAAAGGATCAGAAATGATTGTTCCAATCTGTTATATTTCGCCCTTCCTCTAAAACAACAGATACGTGTGAAGATGAAACCACTCCACAAAGAACAAAAGGCTCCTTCAGGGGAGGTATTTAGCACCTTCTACACAGGTGCATTATTGAGACCAAGAAAGCCCCCAGCTGCCTCTGTCACCAAACTATTTCTTTTTCCCTTGAGGGACAGCATGGAATGCCCAAGCTGGGGCTGGGGCCTGGCACCTGGTGGTGCCCCATGGCCTCCCATCCCAGCTTCTGAGCCAGGAGGATGTTTTTACTGATGAAGCACAGCTCAGGTTCCATGGGAGACATCACCATCTCTTTGTGGTTTTGCCCAAAGAGCCAAGTTAAGCTTTTTCTTCTTGCATATGACCACGGAGAATAAGGTTCAAATTATATTCTCCAGCACAACTGTACAAACCAGCTCCATCTGCGAGGCTTCTGGAATAAACCCATGGTTTTCAGCGGATTTGCACAGCTGCACCCAGCGGATGGGAGTGCAGAAAACTATTATGCTGATGAGACAAGAGACGTAATAGCTCCCATCAACCCTGCTCCAAGTCTCACTATCTCAGCAATGCTGACGGTAACAACAGCACGCACTGGAGGGGCCCAACCCAATGCTGTGCTGGGTGTCTTCCACTGCCTCTAATTCAATGAGAGCCGGGGCTTTCAGCATGCCATGAAGCTGGACCAGGGCCTGTAAGGGAACAGAGGGAAGATCCGTTTGCCTCACCAAGTGTCATCAGCTATTAGTCAGCATGTTTGAGCTTGGGCAGGGGGGGAATTTTCAGGGAAACTGTTCTTTGCAGAATATGTGACTCATTGGACTGGGAACTTTGCAGAGGGAAGTTCTGACCAAGACCCAGATTCTATGCATTTTTTTTTCTAAGCTGGCAAAGTGTTTGAAATACCTTAACAAGGAATTTTCTGTTTCCAGTTGGAACCATTTTGTTCAAAACAGTTCATAAAACATTAAAAATAGTTGGAACAGTTTTAGGTAATCTATCTCAGATCTGTTCCTGTCTTTTATCCTGCTTCCTCAGGGCTAGTTCATAAAAAGTTGAGACTTACTTTTATCACAATTCAGAACAAAGTAAAAAAAGATGTGTAGAAATCCCCCACTACTACTATAACCCTTCATGACGGCATTTTGATAAAATGTGAGTTTCAAAGGTGATACCCCACCAAGGCAGGGCTGTATTCCCCTGTACGAGCTCACCACAGAGACATGGGGGCTTTGCATTTTTTTCCTTCTGTTTATCAGCTGGACTCCAGTGCCCTGTTAATCTGGAGTGCCAGCCTCAGCACCATCATGAATGACTTTTCTGCTTCTAAAGCAAAAGACTCATCTCTAAATATTTCATCATTTTAAGGAGAAAAGAACACAACTCTCATAGTTGAAATGGAAAATAACAGAAGATTGGTGTCTTCAGCAGGCTGGTCTGTACAATGACTGGTTTCTACTTTACTTTTTGCTCAATATTTCAGGTGAAAGACAAGAGTTAACCAAAAAAGCACAAAAAAGAGCCATGCCATGGCCATATCCTTGCACAGGCCCACTCAAGAAGATCACCCCTGAAGGAATGCCTTGGAGAGACACAGCCATTGAAAGCATCACACTTTAGCCCTGGTGGAGTGGAGGTGTCCTTAACATAGACAGCATTAATGAAGGATTTAGTTAGCAAGGAGTGGACAATGCCATGTTTTAAACCCCATGTTTACACAAATTACTTTCCAGAGCATAAAACAAAAACTAACATCAGGCTTCACTGCAGTGAAAGAAAATCATAGCTCCACACACATGACTTTGGGTAGTACATCTAATTTGCTTTAAGACGTCGAACGAGTCGGCTTATGATTGCTGTAATACAGGGAGATTTCATTAAACAAACTGCCACCTTCTATCAGCGTCATCATGATTACCTCCTGCCCTTATTTTATTTTAATTTATAGCATTTCTTTGCAACTTGCCAACATGGGCTCTTAGTAATTTAACATAATTACAAGACTGGCATAGAAAGAAAGCCAATTGCTTTTGTTTTGCCTGTGCTCCACATTTCGTTCACACACCACTTTCACAGCCTTCCCTTCTGTATGGTGAAGTGATAGTATTCTGCAGGGCAACAGATTGGGATGCTTTTGTGATGCCTAGGATGAGCCCTTCCCACCTTTTTGCTTCCTTACTAATCCTCTTCATTAACTTCAGCAGTGGCAAAACGCTGCAAAGAGGAAGGTTATCTCCACAGGGAAATCATATATCACACAGACCTTCACTGGTCAGAATGCAACATCTTACATTTGTTTGAGATAAAATGTGCCTTTCAGCACATGTGCCATATGCTCCTCAAAGCATGATCCACTGAAGAGTCTGTGGCTCTACCAACAGTTTCTAGCTTGCTCTTAAGGAGCAGATGTATGTGCAGCTAAGTAGCAGTAATTGGACAGATTGTGAGGGCAATGTCTGCTTCTAAGGGAAACCACTGCAGTCTCCAGGTAGATGTAGGTTAAAAATAATAATAAAATACACCCTTTACTAGATATAACTTCACGTAAATGTCAAAGAGCAGCATCATCCCCAGTTTCAGTAACAAACAGAAGGCTGGTCTAGATAAAATCCCCTGTAGACCTCCAGGTTGCTCCAGGTCACCTAGCTTCAGTTCCAGCTGATCTAAAGTTGATGGGAATCAGGGCTTTGGTGAAGGCAGCAGAGTCATCTTCTGAGTTGACTGACAGGGTTAAGTGGTGACTATGATATTGATTTGCACCTTGCTGCTGCTACATGAACTAAATCCATGGGACCTGGTGAGATAAAGTGCTACACATTACATGGAGTCTGCAGGGAAGAGGCAAAGGGGAACATCTGTCCAACGGTATCTGGGACAAAGAAGCAAGATCCTTTTTTACTGTGTTCTATCCTTACACCTCCTGCTTGTACCGATGTCATGATTTAGGGGCACAACCTTGCACTTGGATTTGTTGAATGTCATGAGGATCATCTGGGCCCTCTGCTCAAGCCGGTCTAGGCCTCTCTGAATGGCATTTTGTCTCTCAGGTGTGTCAACCACACCACACAGCTTGGTGTCACCTGCAAACTTGCTGAGGGTGCACTCAATTCCACTGTCAGTGTCACTGATGAAGATATTCAAGGGCACTGGGCCATTGCTGTCTCCCAGCTAATGACAAGGCCACTAAAAAGCAATTATAGTCATCCTCTGAGCTCTTACCAATGGTCAGCAACAATATCAGTACTGTGAAATAGGTACATGCTTTCTACCAAGAGGAAGAGTTAGGAACCATCCAGGTGCCAGCTACCATGACCCAAGCACCAGGAGTCACTGGCCCACAGTGACTGCCAAGGAGTGAGGTGGTGGGAGACATCACTTCTGAAAAACCATAGCAGGTGCTCAGCACCAAATGAGATCAAAAAAGCCTTAGGGATCAAATCAGAATAAGGTGATTAGCTCCACAGTTTAGCAGAGAACAATGTCATGGGATGTTAACACTACGGGTGAGAAAGAATTGTGCAGAGTTCGGTAGCTTTTCCATGGCTGTGACTTAGCTGGGCAGCCAGGAAGCTCTTCTGAGCAGCAAGAACTGCTGTTTAAAGCACTCATCCTCCAAAGGTTCAACTCAGCAGCATTATTTTATGACTTGCTGTTGAACAATGAATGCTTCCCCTGAAGAATTCAGTGAACATTCTGCAACACCATTCTGGTGCGGTTTGGTCCCAGCTCCAGCCAGGGATCTCTGCTGTCTCACAATGACAGCCTTTACCCTGTGTATTATTATTCAGCTTCTGATTCCTGCCCCTGTGTAATTGCCTGTCTGATGCTAGATGTGAGCCATCCATCCTACTGAACACATCTGGGCCACTGTTTTCAAAGCAGTCTTGCTTCAGCCATTCATACTATCAATATTCCAGTCATTTCTTGCTCATATTCAGCTGAGATGATTCTCCTCTCACAACTGCATGAAGCATCAAATGAGAAAAATACTTACCAAGCTAATTCCATTGGTAAAGTTTCATTTTTACTCCCTAAGATGTCTCAAACTAGTAATATACATTAATTCAATGCCTAGAGAAATATTTTCTTTAGAAAAATGAAATGTCCTGTATGGTTAACTATATGGTAATTCATGTAGTGAACTGAATGAGGCAGTCTACATTTGCAGAAGTACTTCTCTGTATGCCTTAGCAATTCTGCAGCTTGCAGTGATTTATACTGGCAGGATTCTTATAGGATTCAATTTCATTTTAAATGATGAGGTTACAAAATAAGAAGCATTTCCCTTTGGTAAATTTGCACAATATTACTATTTGTTGTTAGCAAGAAATGTTGTTATAGTTATCACCAGCAAATCAATTTATCACCAGCAAATCAATGAACTGTGTGGCTAATTTATAAAACTCCTTACTGTTTTATGTTGTTACTATATGTTAAATAGCACAAAATGGACAACATTGACTTTGGCACCTCATTTCACTATGTTCCTACTTAGGTAAGACTCCCATTGACTGAACAGACTCTTTGTTTTTCAGTAGTTTATTATTTGCCTTGCAATAGTGCACAGGAGCCTGAGCATTTGGCGAGGTCATGACAACAACCATGCTGTGCAAACACAGAGAAGAAGATCAGTCCCTGCCCTCAAGAGCTTACAGTCTAGGAAGCTGCCCTACCTTCATAACAAGTCCTTTTTTTCCTGTTTATGAAATGGAACGTAACCACAACAGAGAAAGACATTCATTTTTAAGGTTGTGAAGAAGAATTTGCAAATATTGGAGCAAGGACCCAACAGTAAATCTCCAGAGTGTTTTAAAAGTGCGCTATATATAAAATACCCCAAGTATTAAGGCTCACAGCTCTCCTTTGGTTAAATGCTGGATTAGTGATAAAGATGCAAACAAAGAGGAGGAGGGAAGTGGAAACCTCCTTCCAGTTCACTAAGAACACACTTTTACAGGTGTTTTTTCCCTGTTTTGCCCAGAATAACCACTCCCCTGCTTCTTCAGAGTGCAAACTAGCACAAGTTCAAGAGAGAAATAAATACAAGAAGGACACAATTTATTCAACATTTATCAGAACCTAGAGTTTTCCTCGGATATTATCATTTATATTGTCTTACATCCAGATGCTCCATTTTGTAATTTCTAACAAACCCAGGTCTGCCTGCAAAACAACTCTTGCTGTAGCAAGTCCAAAACACATGCCCAACCAGACCAATCTGTACAAAGAGAAAATATTTTTAAAACATCTACTGAAAAGCTACAAATACTTCAGTTCAAAACCAAGCTCAGTTAGACTTTCCATTAAAATACATCTTTAAAATAACTTCCTAAAGTTATAAATAGGTCGAAGTGTTTAGGAGTCAAGATACAGCATAGTTAAGAACTATCTGAAGAATTCCAGCACTGCCCTTCTGGGCACAACAGGAACCTACCTACTTATAGGCGATATATTTTGTCTAATTCTATATATGTGCGTGTGTGTATTAATAGAGTCTGTCATTCCATGGACATAATAGGAAAGAGGCACATATTAAGAAAAAGGTGGTGTGGATTAACGTGATGATTTATCAGAGTGTATGTGGATTACATTTATCTAAAAGAAAGGCATTTGTTCTGTGTAATACTTCTCGTCTTTTTTTTTTTCTCAAATTTTAAAACCCCCAGGAAACAGTTGGTTTTTGGTGAGAGCAATTTTCTGGGGAAAATGAGTGTTTCAGATCTTCTGTGTCTGGGGAAGCTCTGTCAGCTAGCCAGGGGGCTGTGTATTGGCTTCCCAGCTCAACAGCAGACTGCCTAAGGGCCGGGGATCATTAACTTCCAGCATAATTAGCCAATCTATCAGGCAGATTACAGGAAGGCTGGGGACACCCAAAGAAATCCAAGGACGTGTTGAGGTGTGAGTGCTGAGGATGTAGGTGTGATGTGTGAACACACAGTCAGTAAAGCATTTTTTTCTTTTTAATGAAACGTTTTGGGGCTCAGATGTATGCTGTCTGAAAAATAAGAAAGAAAAAACAAGGTGCTGCTGGAGAATGTCCAAATATCTCTAACCTGGACCTCTGCCGAAGGAGATGGACAGTGATTACTGGAAGAACCAAGACTAATTTAATGAGCAGTGGGTCTACTTTTTCAGCATTGAAGATAAAAATAAATATTGAGCAGCTGCCTACTTTACTATGCAGCAGCCACAGGCTTTAATCTATTTGATGGACCCTAACTTTGCATAGAAAACAAAGAATAGAGGGAGTATTTCATATTTATGAATCTATTATATTCACAGACTACAACACTGCACTATTTATCTTCAGTATATCTGCATATGTATATATCTTTTGATATGCTATTCACACATAGTATATAGGCATATAATACGCATATCAATATATAAGCATCCCCATATTTAAATTAAATTAGTTGGCCACATTTGAAAAATGTATTACAGGCAAAAGAAAGACTTGGCATGACACGTACAGCCATGCATGGTAAACACCACACTCATGTACCCAAAGTCTGTCCCTGAATCAGAGAAAATAGATTGCATACAGGTAAAATATAACTATCAGGATATTTCATTAGAAATAAGCAAATATTTGGAACTGTGGAATCACTGTTTTGGATATTACAGTCCCACACTACTGCTTTTTATAGTAGTGGATATATTGGGAAAAAGTACAGTAGTTAGAAAGACTGCACAATTCTTTTAATATGGGCCTGAGCTAAGAACAAAACCAAAGTAGGAAAGCTTTTATTTCAAACCAAAAGCACCACCTGTCCATCTTCCTGCATGCCTTTCAAATGTTATTGTTGAAAAAAGATTGTGCTAGACAGTGTACTATTAAGAAGGCTCTCTATCTTGAGCAGTTGTGTACACTGACTGTCAGTAAGTGTGCTTGCTATATAAGAACCCAAACTATTTACTGAGGGAAGATAAATCACCTTTCCCTAAAATGATATCAGTGTTTAGCAAAATTATTTGAGCCAGCATTCCTTCCTAGCCATCAGGGACAAGACTGCAGTGCCTTACACAGTTAAAATGACAATGAGGTAACAATTTTTTTCTCTCATGTAGACTTTGCAAAAGACTTCCTTGCAATACCACCTTCAGGATGAAATACCTCCATGCTCTTTGCTGAAGCTCAAATCCAGGGCACTCACCAGGGGTCTGCATGACACAGGAGTCAGCAACAGCCTCCTCGGGACCAGGATGCTCTACTGCACACCCCTCACTCCTCCTCCTTCATCTTCTGAGTGCACTGATGCTTTAGGAAAATCAGCTATAATACTCTGACCCTAGTTTTGGACTGGAAGTCCTCAGGATTCATTTCTTCCCAGTGACTTCTCCATCAACACTGAGAACTTGGTTTCTCCCGTATCCTTCTAACATACATTGTTTGGCAGTCTACGGGAACACCCACTTGGCTCAGTTTCTGAGATGGATGGATTTTGGAGGGTGAATTGGAAGAAGAAGCACCAGGCGAGACAGATCTGTGAAGCTACTCTCTTTGTTTTTCTTGATGTATCGTTCCAACCTGCAGTTCTGCCGCGGATCACCTAGTGTACTTCTAGGTTTTGTGAAACAAGAGTCAGGCACACAAGATAAATCATTACAAGTAAAGTATAAATAAATGCAGGCCGGAGATGCTCGTCCTACAAACCTTCAGGCAAAGCCCTACTGATCACAAGTTTCTAGGAATAGTAACTCGCTTCCTTATATGTCCATAAAGTGCCTACTCCACATGGGTGCTCTTAGAGAAAATAGATAGGAACAAGAAGAGAAAGTATTACTAGTAATCCTCAGGATACCTGTGAGATGAGCAAAGACCTGCTTCTGGGTGATGGAAAGCAAGTGACAACTGTGGGATTAAGTGTGGTCTTGGGAGAAAGCCTCTGAAGCATTTTCTGGAAAAGCTGTCTCATTCGTCTGTTTTCCTTTCTTACAATATTGTGACTAAAAATTCTGCTTGCATCAGCCACAAAGCTAGCAGACTACTGCCTTATCCTTTCTGGTAAGAAATGCTTTATTCAGCCACATTAAGAAGGCAAACCCTCCCTGCGTCACTTGTTTTATTTGTTTCTTCCCAGGACTTTATGGGACAAGCTCATGGCTCATTTTCCATTGTGCTGACTAGCACTGAGAGAACAGATGATTACTCACTGTCATGCACGTAAATCTTTGAAGTGCAAAGAAAATAACAGAATGCCCTAATTTACTTCTAAAGAGAAATCCGAGCATCCAGCAGAATTTAAAAACTGATTTTTCTAGGGCAATGTTTCTTTCATCTTCCTAACACTAAATATTAAAAAAGAGAGCTCTATCTTAACTCAGCCTGAGCTCTGAGCCTTGAAGTCTTACGATACCGTCTGTGTTTACACTGAGTGCAGACTATTTTCCTCCTAGCCAGCTCACATAAGGCACATTCCTCTCAAGTTCTCCTTGGAATCTTGAATGCTAGTTCAATTCCCTCACCCCCTGGCTTGCCGGGGAATGGGACGCTGTGGGGTCTGAATGCTGTACAATAATTTTCCCCAAATCACAGCAAGAAGAAAGACTGGTATTATTTCCACTTCATTGACAAGAGGCTGACTCATTATATTAATCTTTCCTCCTTTTTGGTATGTAATTGTAGTGGCAGCTTGCATTTTTTAATAACATTTAATACGCTGTACTATTTTCTATACTCAGGGAACAGATCCCATTAGTTTCACCTGCGTTTACTCAATACTTTGTCAGAATCTAATTTGTGCACTCAGCAGCAGAAGTAGCCTCATTAACCTCTGAACATGTTTGTGCCATTTGCCAACACCAAGCGAGAGCTCTGGGCAGGGATGTAATCCAGCCCATGGTGCAACTTTCAACCAATTTCATCACTGTAGTAGACTTCTTTCTTTTTCCTTTTCGTCACATGCCTTCCATTTCCATAAATAGAAAGGAAAAGATGCTCAACCACAGAAACACCCTCACCCACAGCCATGACTTAACAGTCATCAGGAAATAGTAGAAACTGCAGTCAACTATAGCTGTGACATTCAGAGGAAGGCAAAATTTGGACATTCTTTTTGGTTTTAAATCACCTGAATCCACTTTGCAGACAACAGTGCTTCTAACCATGCAACCATGCAAAGTTTCTTCAGTGCAGTGCAGTGAGTGAGGCAGGAGTCCCACAGAAAAGAAATGGGATCACATAACAAAAAATTGTACTAATCATTTAAACATACAACTGGGGCTGCGCTGATGACCCTCTGTTTGGCATTCCCTAACTTCCAAATACTTAATTTTGCACTTTAAAGCACTTTTAATGCGGTCTGTCTCTCTCCAAGTTATTTTTTCTTACTATGGGAGCTATATGGAACTCCTTTCCTTAGGCTAAAAGTCTCATCTGGGGAACCCCACTGACTCCAAAACAGTTGATCACCCAAGGCTGGACCAAAGCTTATAAACTAGAGAACAAGAATCATGGAATCATAGAATGGTTTTGGTTAGAGGGACCATTAAGACTATCTAGTTCCAATCCCACTGCCATAAGCAGGGATGCACCCCTCTGGACCAGGTTTCTCAAAGCCCCATCCAGCCTGGCCCTGAATGCTTCCAGAGAGGGGGCACTCACAACCTCACTGGGCAACCTGTTCCAGTGTCTCACCGCCCTCACAGTAAAGAATTTCTTCCTAATATCTAATCTAAATCTACCCTCTTCCAATTTAAAGCCATTTCCACTCATCCAGTCGCTACCTGCGCTCATAAAAAATCCCTCCCCAGAAGCATGTTATGACTTAGTGCACAGATCAGTTGTGGAAGAGCATGCAATATCAGTTTGATTTTCCTAATTATTTGCTGACAACAGTGCAATGATGAGACTTCCCACACAGAATTTTTGAGCCCTGTAAGGTCACAGGGTACAGACAGCACTGTGCCAGGCACTAGCTGGAGCCTGGCCCCTTCTACCTCTGGCTCCTCCAAGCTGTCTCTGTTGAAGTGAGTTATTTGTTGGAACTGACCCTCCTCCACATGGAGTTGGCATTTTTTACAGAAAAAAAATGCTGTGTTGAAAAATTCCCAGTGAACTCAATTAGCTGGAATTTTTTAAATGTTGTCAAAACCTTGTACTTCCCCTCAATCTCATACGTGCAGTTTTCTGCAGCTGCAGAAGAAAAGCTAGTGTGACATATGATATGGAAACCTCCCAGCCAAATGGCTGAGGCTGACAAGAACCGCAAGCCTTCTTTTTTCTTGTCCTTTTCAAAAGGAGAGAATCAGGTATTTATTCCTCTGCACAACCGAGACAGCAGATCACTGGGAAGAGTCTCATTAAAGAAGCAAAGAAAACTCAATCTTAGAAATGGAGCAGTCAGAAAAATGGAGGACATGTTTTAGAAGCTGCCCGCTCAGAGAGTTAAACCAAACCAGAAGAGACCACGTGATGCAATACTTTTTGGTGAGAAAATACTTTAGCATTGCTAAGCACACACAGCTCTGAGAAAAGTCATGGAAACCAGATGTTGCAAATGAGTTTGAAAAATATTGTCCTGAATGGTAGAGAGTCTATTCAGATAAAAATGCAAGACCTTCTCTGGAGGCTCTTTCCCCATCACAGCGAGGGCTCTGTGTGTGCCCTTCAGCCAGGGACCTAACTGGATGGTGGAAGTATGATGGCCCTGATCCTAGACCCCTCATTTGGAGGGATGGAGGTTATAAAGGGAAGTATCTCTGGCATCTCTGCTCTAGGTTCACCTCTCTTCATTATATATGAAAAGGGAGAAGGCTGGGTGCTATGTATTTCTCAAGAGTGAAGAATAGCTACACAACAGAAACTTCTTCTTCCATCCTATACAGAAACACCGTCCCCTTTCTGCATCCATCTCTCAATTTCAGACAAGTCTCAAATGGTCACCAGCTACAGCAGTCATTGGAAGGCCAAATTTGGGATTTTATTTTTAAAATCACTTGAATCCAGTCTGTGGGATTTAATAAGCTGGTATGTTGCAATGTACCTAGCTAGCGTGCTCTAAAACTCCAGAATCTCTCTGCATGGCACCTGTGGAAAAGAGCATAACTGCTGCAGCCAGGTATTTTGCAAAGGGGCATGTTTATGAAGAGGTGGTTCTTGCCACTAAATCCACTGCTGGTTCCCCTGACCAGTTGGACAATTCCACCCAAATTTGATAGAGGAACAGATGTCTGAGTGTCACAAAATTTGGTATCTGGATGGATGCAAGAAGCGCAGCTCAGCACTGTGTGTGGGCCGAGGAGCCCCAGCACTGCTGCCTCTTTGGCAGGCAGTGAAAAGGAAATGTCAGTGGGAGAGAGAAATGGGTGAGAGAGGGATGTGGCAAAGGTCTGGAGGGATTGCTGGGCTTAACAAAGTGAGAAGTGCAGAGAGAGAGAGAGAGCACAAATCAATAGGGAACCAGGCATCACCAATTCCACTGTTCACAAAAAAAAAACAATCCAAACCTATATAACTGGCCCCAAGTGTTGTATGTCAACCAGAAATATCTGGACTTACAAAGCTTTATTCTCATGGGGATTTGTGAGTTTTAGCACTTAGAATTTCAAGGCATTGCAAATCTTTGCTATGGGACTCCCTTTAACCCCTTTGCTGCTGGTCCTTCTTGCATCTTCTGTGCTGTGGCAGAAGGTGACTGTTTTCCTCTGCTGTGCCGATGCTCCATAGGCAGAAACCAGGGTATCTGTGCTGGGGTTTCTGAAGCATAAAGTGGGAACAAGCCAAAAGAAAGACTTTTTCTTGTCCTGGGAAGGCAAGCGGAAATAATGAGGAAAAAATATAGGTGGTGTAGGGTGAATTTCTGGGTGATAGCATAAATAAAAGAAAAAATTTGACTGACGGAAAACCACAGTGTGAGGGGGAAAAATTCCAGTGAACCAAATTGGAAAAAAGTCTGTTAAATTCTCAAGTGAACCTTTTCTGAAGTAGATCCCTCTTTTTAAATTTCTGAAGACTTTCTGTGCAAAGTCCGTACTGGGGGTTACTTTTGGAAGGTAATTTTATTTATCAGATAAACTTGCAACTTGTTGATGCACTCTCCCAGAGAAGACTGGGCAAAAATTCTTCCATGTCGCTTTTCCCAAGATCTTTCAGAGCAACAACTGAACGCTTGTCAGGCAGAGTCCAAAAGCAGAACTGTGCCTGTGGGACCTGGAATACTGGGGTTGACCTACGGAGGTTAACTGCTGTCAGTGAATGAGAAGGGCAGAGGAGAAGCTGTGGGTAATGGTCTTGTGGAGCCCAGAGGTAGATCTCAGAGGTTTGGGTCTGGGCACCACAACGCAGCTGCTAGGAAAAGCCATTCCCCTAAAAGCACCCTGTGTTTCCTGGCATGCCAATCTTTCCAGCTCCCGGGTGCTTTTTTTTTAATTATTTTTCCAAGGAGCAGTTTGGAATTGGCTTTTTTTTCTTTTTGCCTCTGGATCACTGTTACCAGTCCTGCTCCTCTCCTATCCACATGCTTCTCTTCCAAAAAAGCTACAAGCAGAAGAGTAGCCAGACATGCTTCCTTACAAGCCTCAGGTACAGGAAAGAGATTCAAAACATACTGGGGAAAGCATGTTTTGAATCTCTTTTTGCCTTCCCTGGGCATCTTTCTCTTCAGATTCCTGGCAAAAAACCAATTTCCAGTTTGACTTAGGTTGAAGCCTCCCAGGTAGCAAGGGCTGACTCACAGTGCTGAGCACCCGTGCAGAGGCAGTCTGCTCTGATGCTGCTCTGATAAATCTTGCCATGGTCAACAGGATGTAATGTCCACAGTTCCTCATCCTAACATGGGAAAAGCTGAAATTGCAACACATCTGATGTAAAATTTTAACGTAGTCCTCAGTGAGGGCTTCTCACAACCAGTTCAGATGACTTTGCTGGGGAAGCTGAAAAAGAGTAATGATGACAGCACCAATGTTTTTCCCTTATGGATCTGTGTACCTTAACATGTGTTTGAAAAAAATAGTTCTTTTTCTTAAAAAAAAAAAAGGGAGAAATCTTAAGATCTAATTTCTTTGTTCATTCTCTGGAAATTCCTCAACAATTTACAACTTCAGAAATATGGCTATGTTGTTTAAGTGAAAAAAGAAATCAACAGAACCAAAAGCGATCAATGGATAGGTCTTTGTTTTGTATTTTTGATGCTTTTCCCTTCACTACATCTCTGAAAGTGATGTCACTTGTCAGAAGAAATTACTGATGCTCTGTTCACCAGTAGCAGCAAGAGGAACCGAGATTTCTTACCATGTGCTTCTCTTTGCAAGAGAAATTTTCATTCTTGGAAAAATCATTCCTGATTTCATCCTGTGTGAGAGATTCACATTGCAGAACAGGGATTGAGGCTGAGCTCCTGCCCTTCAGGGTGGTATCCAAAAGGTGGGAAAGATTTACAAACATCCAGCTGGAAGAGGTATAAGTAAGAACTGGTGCTATACTTCCTTCCCTCCCCAGGATTAGGACAGACACCACAACACAGCTATGATTTTTATCAAGTTTGGTCATCCAATGGACAAGCAAAGGATGAAATAGTAGGAAAGAGCTCAATATTGCTGCTTCCCAAGGCACCTGAATTTCTTCCTTGAAATATCAGCAATGGCCTGCTGCTGGAGTACCCCTCCACTGAAAGGTGGCAACATCAGCTTCGAAGGGTGCATTGCCTTATTTCCCTTCAGGGGAAGCAGTCACTCAATGTCTCTTACCCTGGGGTAAACCGGTGGTGAATGTTTGAAACAGTCAATACATGGAGCTTTCTAAATTCCTGCTGGTTACTTGCATATTCCTGTTTCTCACCAGCTCAGGAGCTCAGGCAGGCCAGTTACAGATCTTTCCTGGCTGGTGGAAGAGGAAAAGGCTGAGGAGTAGCTGGAGGTAACTGCAGTACTGGAAGACAATATTATTATTATTATTATTATTGCTTCCCTTGAACAGAGCAGCAGAATCTCTCTGGAAGTGACAGCACACCACCTGGATTTTTTGGAAGTCGGTGGCAGACTTAAAATAGAAAAAAATATTGATTAGTGGGATGGAACATGCACTTCCTTACAGAACTACAGGGTCAGATTCAGCAACGCTTCCTTTCTTTCCTTTGAAGTGATAGCTTCAGAAGCTGTAGAATCTAACCACACTAACGTTTTTAATGCTTTTAGACACTTTATTTTAACACCTCTCTCATCGGCTTAGGGCTTAGACATTCTCCTTTGTCAAAACAAGTTCCCTGGACTTCTTTATCATGTCACCAAAAGTTCTCAAGCTTGATTTTGAGAGAAAAGTTCAAGTCCTGTATAAAGCAAAAAATTAGTTTGAAAGGAAAGGCCCAAAGCTAAAGAAGGTAAAGCTTGAAGCACTATTACTTCAGAAGTACCACTGCTTAAGAGAGGTTAGAAGAGTCAGAGGGAGATGAAAGGTGTTTAACTGAAGATAGGGCACCCTGCTTAGGAAGTCTTTCCTAAGCACATGTTGAAATCCTCTCATTACCAGGGCAGTGGCACCTGAGGAGCTGAGGGACGAGCCAAGAGCACAAACTCGTAATGTCCAAACCCAGGCTTTGTCTCTGCCTCACTGCCCACCATCATTTCACCCAAAGGCTCACTCTGTGTCTGGACTGCTATGGTTAGATGCAAACAGAATGCTTATTACTATCTTTTATGAACCTGAGAAGATTCATTACAGTTAAGGAATTTGAAGATTCAAGTTTCAGAACTAAATTCAATGATATTTCTGGCATTTTCATTCCTGTATTCAATAGTAGCTTATAAATACATAAAAAAAAAAAACTTCAAAAATTTGATCCAATACTCTAAACTATCAAAACATCGTCTTAAAAATGGTTAAGGCAAATTATCGCACAGAAGAATCTTCAAGGAAAAAGGCTTTTGACTTAAAACAGCAAACTTTAAAAAATGTTTTTAATGCTGTTTCTGTGTTTTCTTCTGTCTCTCATGGCTCTGTAGTTTCTTCACAATAGCTGCCTTATCTGCATTTGTCACTGAGATCAGTAAAGAGATGCTGATTAAAAGAAAAGCTGGTGGAGATCTGACTTGTCTGAGATTTACCTCAGGCCTCGGTTGCAGCACCATGCAGGCTGTGACCACAACGTCAAACTTGGCATAGGTCTGTCTTTTGGTACATGGACACACACTTGAGTACAACTGAAGCCTTTACCAACAGCTCCACTAGGACAAATGCGCCTTAAAAAATGTGTCGTCAAGTGGGTTATTAGGAAATTTCTTCTCAGAAGAAGTGGTGAGGCATTGGAACAAGCTGCCCAGGGAGGCGGTGGAATCACCACCACTGGAGGTGCTCAATAAACATGTGGATGTGGCAGAGGGACATGGTTAGTGGGCACAGTGGGGATGTGTTGATGGTTGGACTTGATCTTAGTGATCTTTCCCAACCTTAATGATTCTAAATTCATTCACAGTCCTTCCTTAGCAGTCCCTTGTCAGACTCTTTCCTTTAAAACATGACTTTTAAGCACAGTTAGGTATACAAACTACATTGTGCCTCAGTAGATTCATAGATTCATAGATACATTAGGTTGGAAAGGACCTACAAGATCATCTAGTCCAACCATCCTCCTATCACCATCCCTACCCACTAAACTACTAAATCAAATCCCTTAGCACCTCATCTAAACTCTTCTTGAACAGTGCTAGGGATGGTGCCTCAACCACCTCCCTAGGCAGGCCATTCCAGTGCCTGATTCACTCTTCCAGAGAAAAAATGTTTCCTCAAATCTAATCTGAATCTTCCGTGGCGCAACTTGTGGCCATTCCCTCTCGTCCTGTCATTAGTTATCTGGGAGAAGAGGCCGACCCCTTCCTCACCACAGTCCCCCTTCAAGAAGTGGTAGAGTGCGATAAGTATTAATAGTCCAAACAGACCATCATGAAAACGTAGTTACAAAACAACCCTAAGTACCACAGGTGCCCCAGGGACACATTATTATAAATGCCAGAATGAGACAGATCAGCATCTGAATTCCCTATTGGTGTATTTTTGCACAGCAAGGAGAAAGGACCTCCTCAGCTGCTGGAACACAAAGATTGCCTCAGTACTCTCACTCAGTACACCAAGAAACACAACCAGTGATGGACCAACCACTCCATGTAAAAACAGTGAGACAGATCATCAGTTCAGCAACGGGGATTGAATTCCAACAGTATGCAGTACTAACGGGATGAAAACTCAGAAGGACAGAGAGCAATGACACACTTTCCAGCTGTAAAAAAACCAAACATCCTCTGATGCTGTCTGTGACAGCTATTTTCATTAGGTTTGGTGAAGGTGAGCCAAGAAAAAAGGCATCATGCTGAAAATAAAACAGGCAGTTGGAGGCTCATTATTGTGCCATTTGCCCGCACCTTTACATAGGCTGAGAATCCTTTCTGCCAGGTTTCTCACTTTTTAAATATATCACAGACACACACACAGGCGAATTGTGAGGTATAGACCTGTCAGGAGGCAGACTAATGTCAGCACTTCAGCCTCCTGGCTGTCAGCTCTGATTCCAAATAACCTTTTGTCTTGTTGTTCCAGCTACTATATTACAGATCAAGCGAAAAATGTAATTATACCCCAAAAGGCCACAGATAGCATCTTGAAATACATGGAGAACTGTGAACAGGACAACAATAATAAAAAGATAAACTATTATTACCCATGGTAATAATACACATGGACTATGACAGACAAACTTCCTCTGCCGATTTCTGCTTCTCAGGGACAACCCCCATTTTTAGTATAATTCTGCCAGTGGAAGTCTATTGAAAAATACTTATCTCTCCTGTTGCAAAAAAATACTCTGCTATACTGCTACTGAGTTCAGTTGCATCTGTCTTTTTTTTTTTTTTCCTGAAGATGTAGAACTACATCTCAGCAGCTAAATTAGTGCACTGCAAGTAAGTCTCAATATTACCAACCTCATACTACTTTAAAAAGTGCAGGTGCTGAATACAGAGAAATAAAAAACATCCGAAGTCTATAGGAATATACTCTTCCCTCAGGTAGCTCTTTCTATGTTATGTTATGTTGGATTGTAAGTGCTATCAAATACTGAATTATTATTATTTTTAAATCTGATTATTGTAATATTAAATACTCAAGGATTTTTCCTGAATTCGTGTACACGTCTAGAAAAACATAACTACTCAAAGCACTAAATTATTCTTAGCAACACCTGTCAAGGTAACAATAGTTTTTGTTGCTACAATGTAAATCGCCACAACAGCTAACTCCATCTGCATACAATCAGAACAGCTGCCAATGGCTGAAATATTTAATCTCCTTTTCCTTAGCAATGTCATGATTCTTATCATTATTCAAGAATCTGAGAAAGGAGAAAAAATGAGAAAGCATTAACACTTCAGCCAATGTCCATTTATTTGTAATCTTCTCCCTCAAACATAATTTGCTTCAAATTTACCATCTGCAATGGTTCACAGCAGAGGGTTTTTCTGAATTAGACAAGTTACAAACAATTATTACTCCATGGAGAGCTCAGGAACTATTTGATATGGTACTCTGTTCCTAACTCTGACACTGAATTTTGCTGTGAGATATTCTACTTGTTTAGTAGTAACTCTGGATACTAAAAGGAACTAAAGGGACTGATTGATCCTCATTACGAAATTCCACTTAAAAGGCACTGAACAGGTAGATGTTTCAAATCCAGCAGTGCTCTTCTGTGTAGTGTTTTAGTGTCCCCACTGTCATCTAGCAAGGTGCTGGCATCAAGGTGAGGAACAGGACAAGTGAAAGTACAGAATGTTTTGGTTTTTTTTTCTTGTGAAATTAAGCATCTATAGCTGGATGGTTGTACACAGCTCACATGTAGAGAATGGACATGTCGCTGAATTGAGAGCTTATTCAAAAACCACACTTTCAAAAATTGCCTACAAGGCATCACAGGGAAGTTATACAAATCCCACATTGCACACAATGTCTCATAGAAGGCAAGTTATATCAATGACGACTTGGCTTTATTCAGTCTGGATTCTGCCATCCCACAAAGAAACCAAATCCATCTCTTTTCCATGATTTCCAGTATTGGAGGTCTACAGGAAACCAAATAATGTGTACAACGTCCTTGAAGATACACTGTCTTTATTTCAATCTCTGCCAACATACCTCATTTTCATCCATTCTGGAAGTGCCTTAAGCACTGCCTGTAAATTCACTTGGCCTGACAAATTCAGCAATGCATTACAGACCAGATGGATATAGGAAACCGCGCTGATTGAATTAATCAAATCAAAGGGAGGGTAAGAGAGGAATCAAAGGAAATTATTTTTCCCCTACTTCCTAAAATATATAAATAAATAGGACTAATTTATTTGAGGAGGATGGGGTTGACTAGCTATCACTAACACTTAATCTTTTTGTATTTTAGAAAACAGCCCTGAGAAGGCAGCCCAGCAGAATATAGGGGAAACATCACTCTCCAAATGATGCTCTAGTCTACTAGTATTTTCTTGCGAGCTCAAAATAATGGACCCAAAAAACTTATAGAGTATGGGCCTCAAATGTCACTACTGAGAATAGTTATAGATTCAACTCTGTAAAGCAAACCTGAACAGATTCTCCTGATGCCAGAGCACAGATGCCACGGGAACATTTTTCATGTCCTAAAGGAAGCTGTAAGATGTTCAGATTTTACCCCACCACATTACCTGGCATCAAATAATGCCATGGCTACAGTCTGCTTCTTGACGGTGAAGAGTGGACAAAAAAGGGATAGAGAATGTGACTTTCATTTCACTATGAACAGGACTGGCCTGTCTGGTGTATGGTCAATATCAGGCAGTCTGACAGGAAAGGATTTGCCCCCATAGTTCTACTCGCATAGCAGGATCTTTTTTCCCACACTCGTTGGCACTGGCAAAATGAACATGCTCCAGTTCAGACTCACATATTTAGCACTGATTTTGCTTGTAAGAGCTGGAATTGAATAGCTATAAATAGTCAAGATGAACCAGAGGTCAATACATGAGTTACAACCGGGCATGGTGATGGACAACAGCACTGGTCTCAGAAATGAGGCTGGTGGTGGATACAGGGAAAGCTGCAACATCCTGTGCAAAAAGCACTCCAGATAACTCCCGCGTTTATCTTGACTCCAAGGCATCTGCAGCTACTCCAAAGGATATATCTGTCTTCTTAAAATATCAATAGGAAGAACAAAGAATTTTTAGTGCAGACGTAGTAAACACGGTACATTTGGTAGGGGCTAAGTGCTCTGTCCCAGCGCTGGCTGTGGCAATGGGGTTTTTCAAGGATGGGCTGTGTGAAAGGCACTTCTGAGAGCTGCTTGTGTTTGCTCTCTCACAGATGGAGAAGTGGCAGCATATGGAAAACTGCAACCTGGCTGCCCTAACAGGTGTCACACAGACAGAAGAAAGGCATATGTTCTGCCTTTGACTAGTCTGCCCTAACCACTGGGCACTATTACCTTAAAATATCAGCTCTGGGAGCAAAAGCTGTGCTCTTCATTCACGTAAGAAAAGATGTTAGGTTTCTTTCATCTGATTTTTTTTTAACATATTAAACATTCCCACATTCAGTCTCTCAGACACGTAAAATAAGCAAGTCATACTATACACGCTTACATCTTAACCCCAGTCAGTATTTACACAGCTTTTCTGAGACTGGACCAAAGGACCATTACCATGCACTCCCACATCATATCACACTACCTTTCACAATCTAAGAATTAACAGAGAAATGATTTTGAAGCTAAATAATAACTCTGAGGCTGAAATAAGCAATCATCTTGCATTTTTTAAGAACATGCCAAAAGTCTGTTGCTAAAAAGAGACACCAGGGCACATTCCCAGGAGCCTGCACTGGGGTATTGCTACTGTCACACGAACACAAACGAGTGTCAACTGTAGAAGGCATGGAAGCACAGTCTCTGGAAAGTCTTAAGTAAATATGCCACCTAGTGTTTAATTGCAACAACTTCATTCATAAATCATCTTAATCGATTCCTCCAAAGCTGTTCCCTGCAAGTCTGGGTGGTACAGAGTTCAGCAGAAGTATCACAAGGAGTCTTTGCACCATCTGCCTGCCCTCCTCCATTCAGCATTATCATGAAAGAAGTATTTTCCTCCTGGACTGTTCAGCCCCTGATTGACTGCCAAAGGGCCGAGCTTGGCTCCCAGCTCATCTTTCCCATCAGAGAAGCCTGTTTTTCAGACTGCCACACTGAGAGTAGATCTGGGTGTGTTCCCTCACCCCACTGCCAAGATCCCAAGTATGCCCAACAGATACAGGAAATGCTGACTTGCACCACCAGCAAAATGGCATGAAGCAAAGGGAGGGGGCTTTCTGCACCTTCCTACAATCACCTCGAGAAATGAAAACAGTTCCCAGCTGACAGCTTGCTGGGTACAATGATGACAATGAGCTTCACAGCAGTAGTTACTATTTAGATGGGTGGACCAGCAGAAAATCAGGGACAGAGGCTTTCAAAGTATAGCAACCGCCATTTCTCTTGACATTTGGTGGATGTACAATTCCTCCTGTGGCTATGACGACGTTCTTCCTTGCCTATAGCCACTGCTTTAACAGTAGCATGAATGCTTAAAAGCAAACAACCATGTCAATTCTCAACAGAAGAGACAATCAAGGTATGGATGTGGCTTGACCCATTTTCATGTGCATAAAACTCGAATTTCTAATTGAGATTCTCTTGATGTTTCTGCCATGGACACTCATTATGCTTCCAAGGACTGGATCCCTGTACTGAACAACATTGCAGCACAAACCATCTGATTTTCTGGTAACGTCTTGTTCACATTTCCTGATCAATAAACATCTGAAAAGAAACTGCAGTCCCTGCAGTACTTCATCCGTTCCCTCTCCCCAGCTTATCAAGTTGTTATCTCTACCCTTCGCTTGAAATTCTACTACCTATTTTCAATCCATGTGACCATGTTCATGCACCAACCAATTTGAATTAATGTCAAGAGTATGATTTCCAAAGAATTGTACTACTTTGCTAAAAAAACAATTATTCTGCATCTGCTGCATTCTTTTCATTCAATACTTTTGTAATTCTATCAAAAAGGCAATCAAGTCTAACTGGCAGTATTCATTCTTTACAACCCATGCTGATGACCGTGCACAGTCCCACTGTTCTCCAGGGATGAGAATATCTTACAATAAAGAGCTCATTGTTACAGTTTGTACTTTTTACACTACTGTGTCCTCTTTCCCAAGTATTAATAGCTATGAAAAGCCAGGGTCCCTGACCTCTGTAATAAAGCTTCAGCCAAGAAAACTTTCAATAGCAGGTCCACCACTGCATCCATTTACTAGCTGCTGTCCTGCTCACAGCTGACAAAGCTCCTGTGAGCTCTGCCAGCCCTGTGGCTATCAACTGGCTCCTGGATCCACCCAGGGGTGATCAGGAGGATTCCCAGTGAGCAAGACACTCCTTGGCTGAACATCTGTAGGGCACACAGGATATAGAAGAGGAAGAGCTCGGCATATCTTGGCTTGTGCTAGGCATTCTGTGGAAGCTTCTGTCATCACCATCACAGCTACACCTAATTCCTCAGTGAAAAAAACATTCAGAGGGTAAAGTGGCATGTACCCTTGGATCTAAATAGGACGAATCAGTCTAATTTATTTCTTTATTTATTTTGTGAAGGACTGGAAGGTACATTATGTTTTCGTCCTACCACAGGAATCAAATATCTATACCATTACAAACAGATATTTTCTAATGTGTTTCTACGCCATATGATGAAGCAGTTTTGGCAACCCCCTCAGGAACTCCATCGCTGCATTTCACCATTCTTTTATTTTTTTTTCCTCCTTTAACTACCTCACCCGCATCACTGCATTTTAGGCCTGTCGCCTCTCGTCATGTCCAGCATGAACAGATGACAAGCTATTGTTTTCCTTATAATTAACCAAGTCAGTGTATGAGCTAGACAAACAACATTGCTAAAAGTATTTATAATATATGTAAGTATATATATTCATTCAAGATAATCAACTAAGGACATTTACTTTAAAAATAGCATTTTATTTTCCAGTGACTAGATAAATGCAATACTTGTACTGAAGGCTCCATCCCAATCCCTACGGAAGCTTGTTTACACTAATTTGATACCATCAAACTGTTTAAAGGCTATAAAAGTCAAGACAAAAAAGTCCAGATATAAGCATTTTATTCGTAATACATCAAACTAGGCATGTTTTTTCTGCAACAAACATCTAGCTTTATGAAAATTACTAATTTGTTCGTAATATGAAAATACCCGAGAGAAAAAGATTAATTTATGTATTCAGCAGAGCCTAGCTGCAGATATAGGACTACACTTGAAGAAATACACAGAGCCAAATAGTGTTTGCTTTAGCACTACTATAAACATTTCTGGTGCATCTAATCACTGCTGTTACTAATCTGACATTCACATTCTATAGTTGTTTTCAGGTCAGAGCTCTTGCACCATTTCTATTAGGCTATCTTACTAAACCTGCATAAGGAAAGACTTACAGCAAACTCCCTATTCATCTTTGCTACATTTGCTTTGCAATATCCTGAACTGCTCAAGACCCTGGGAAATCATTGGAGGTCTCCCCATTAACATCAATAGCATTCGGATCAGATCGTATCTATCGCACCATGTCATCTGTGTAAATTAGCACTGCCTACAATTTACAAGCTCTCTTCAGGCATAATGGTATCACTGATTCTGCCTAAGGCAAAAGACATGAATTCTAAGCTGGCAGTAATAATGTAACAAAACCCAGCAACCTAGAGGAATGTTCAGGGAAGCAACGTAAGCAAACACTTGGCAATGGAATCTTTCTTTTTCTTGTTTCCCTCCATTTTCATTACTGCTAGCTAACTCATAATTCTTGTCAAAAATCCCTACCTAATCAGGAAAAACACTGGCTGTCAGTCTGGCTGGGTGTGCCATGGTCAACCAAAAAGAAAAGCCCCTATTCCTGTGCACTGACACCCAGTGGGGAGGAATTAAAGATAGTTTCCATAATTTTACTTTGGTAGTTTTTATTTGTATTCCTTACACATTGCCTATGATCTGATATTTTGGGTGGTTCTGTGTGGAGCCAGGAGTTGGACTGACGATCCCCATGGGTCCCTTCCAACTCAGGATATTTTATGATTCTAGTTATATTTATGATGCTTATGAAATTAAAAAAAAAATAAAAAAAAATAGAAGCTACAAGGAGACAAACAGTCACACAGAAAAATTCTAAGGAATGACAACATTAAAAGGCAAAAGGAAATAATTATCCAGATAACTTTTCCAGAAGATGGTATTTGTCATTCCAAGTTTACTGTCAGATCTAATATACTTATATAAGCTCCCCTTTGCTGTAGTAGAACACCAAGGATTATGCTGGGTTAAATCAATACTAAATGCTAACAGTTATTTAAAGAAGACAGTGGTGTATGTAGTGGAGTACTTGTGCCAGAGCACATCACAATTCTGTACTCACATGGGTAGCTTGTGTGCAGAGCTGCTGCTCAGGACAGGCTGGAGTGATGCATGAAAGGAATTAACTACTCCTAAAGTCATTTTGATGTGTAGGCCTGTTGCTTCTTGCAGCAGAAGTGCCATATGCCTTTTATCACTGTACGTCTTACTGGGATCTGCAGATGAAGGCCACCCTCCTTTTATTTATGCTTTAAGCTGCTGCTTATGTGCGTGGGGTCTGAGCACCTTCCATGCAAAATCAGTCCCTCTGTGGAGAATCTCATATGAACTGGGTGGATATGCATGCAGGAGTGAGACTTTAACCCCTAATACAAGCAGGTGGTGGGGTGTTAATGTCCCTGTAGCAGTGAGCACTTCAATTTGCTCTCTAAGCAATGTTAAAACACACTGGGTCAGACTACCAGTACAGTTCTAGCCCAGAGCCTGCAGGAACAGATGTTTCTGCTCACTACTCCCTTAACTCCCCGCTTCGCTGCCAGGACATCACCGTACTCTGCAGCCCTCACCTGAAAGGCAGTGCTCAACATCTGAGGGGACATCCCAGCAGAGGGTTAAACACCAGCTGGTAACCTGTAATGGGATCATTACAGGTTTGGAGGAGCTGCAGATTGGAAAGAATAATGAATAAATTAAAGACTTAAAAGATTTCTTTATCACTGGCTAACAGCAGCACCTGGAGAAAATTCAGGGAAGAGACAAAAGACAGAGAGGTAGGATGGGACTGAAAGGTCTTCAAAAAGGGACGTGGTGTGAATAAAAATGCAGAAGTGTAAATACCTATAAAAACTGAACCAAACCAGAGATTCTCCCAAAATTGGCTGTCTCCTGTGTAGGCTTGATGTAAGAAAAACTATAGTGCTCCTAATAAAATTTAGTTCCATAACCAGATTACATCTCCAATTAAAGGATATTAGAAAACAGTCTTTCCTGGAAGTCCTGCAATTCATTCTGTGGGAAACGGTGTGAACAGCATGGCTAATGAGGACAGTAATAACAACTTTACTTCTAGCAAAGTTATTCTTCTTTTCCTGTCACCTTTGCCTTAACAGGAATAGCTTTCTTATCTGTCTATTATTTGTGTGGAGTTTTCTGTTGAGGAAATCTACAACCTTCCAGACACTGTAATATGCTTATCTTTCCAGTTCCTTAGTTCTAGGCACAGCATTAATGATGGGCTCTGTCCTTTGCGCATAGATGTCCATTAAGTAAGAGCTCCAGCACAGCTGACTGGAAGGTTACCATGCCAAGCAGCCATACACAGCTGTCTGCACTGTACTGCACCAAGAGAAGACTCCACATGCAGCTCCCTTGCTTTAGCTCAAAATGCTACACTGTTCTTCCTAGACCATCATCCTTGCTGGCCTCTTCCTGCTCCTGGCACAGCCAGAAAGCAGAGCAGGGGCCAAGCACGCTCATATTTCATATATAACTGGAACACTTGAGCTGACTGAGCCAGGTGCTCCTTAAAGAGAACAGGACAGGAGTTTTGCCAGGACCTGGCACTGACAAAACCTTCCTTAATTTTTCATTGTGTTTACCAGCCGTTTCTTCTCCCTGAGATAGATATCATTCCTTTTGCAAATATTTCCAGCTCAGTTGCTGCCAAAGATTTTCTGGAACTCAAGGATCCTGTTCTCATAACCCATCCTATACTCCCATGAGTACCTGAGAAGCTACAGGGCAGCCCAAACTAAGAAGCCAGGATGGCTTTTTTTTCAGTCTAGAGCGGTCCTGGAACTCCAGTTTTCATCTCCTTCCATCATTTCAAACCTTCCAATATATTTTCCCAAATTACACTCACCAGTGTAGGATTACAGAGAAAGAATTTTTCTCTCCTTGCCAGAGATATAAGGATGGCTGTCGCAGTAATGGCAGCAGTTTCCTGATAACATGATATGTGCTACCGATAAATGCTTCAGAAATGACGTATTTTACAGAGTGACTACTGCAATTTTTTCTCTCCTACACAAGGATTAATTGCTCACTGCAAGCTACACTTCTGCTTTCATAGCATTGGGTCCTTATCTGCCCTGCAGCTTCATGTGCTGATTTGCCCCATAAAACTGGAGCACGAAGCAGGGATCACAGTCTGCCCAGGCTTCAGTCCAGCCCTATCCAGGCAACATTCAGGGTCACAAAGTTCTTCACACAAAAACTGTTTCCCCATCCAGAATCCTCTTTAAATTTGGATCACGTTAAAATGACAATTGCCTACACTTAAGGAAGCAGCACTACGCAGCACACTGCTCTCCCGTAACACTTTATTTCTAAAAGCCATCGTGGCTCCTTTTACATTAAACATCTTTCAAACAATTCAGAATAAAATATTGGATTGATGTCTACAAAAACAGCACCACAAGTTCTACAGGAATAACTTCTGGATGAGACGTCAGCGTTAGGTATCTGAAAGCATAAACATCTTCCTAAAGCCTATTACAAAAGAGGTTGGGTAGAAAGGTCTGAACAATAACAGCTTAATCTGGCCCATGCATCACAGCCTCCCCTCTGGAGCGGGCACGGCTCCACTAATTACAGCCTCTGAGAGATGATAATTATGGGAGCAGACAGGTACCCCAGGCAGCACCACGACATTTCATTCAGCCACTCGCTTCCCCTGATGGTTGTGCCTCGGTGGCAACCTTCCTCTGACCTCCCCAACAGGGAGTGCAGCTCGGCAATGACTGAGGCATTCAGTAATTCTGCTGTCAACATGGGACATGGCAGGACGGACCGATTCACCGAGTGCTGGAACAAATCTGCTCAAGAGAGGAATGCCTTCAGCTGCAGTTTCACACTCTGCAATCGGTTTCAGTATAGAAGAGAACTTCACATGTAAAAAGCCTAATCTGGAACAGAAGCACTGATGCTTAACCTCAGAGTGCTAAATTCTCCTCTGTGCCTTCTGAGAAATAATGAAAGCTTCCGTCCTACACATAAGGCATCCCACCATCATTTAGGAAACATACAAAATACTCCAGGCAGCACTTTCTAATCAACTGGTTCAATTAGTGAGAAATTACCTTCTACCTGTTCAAGTGGGCTGAGAAAACACAGCTTACAAAGAATTCAATTATGTTTTCACACATGCAGCAACAAATGTACTCTGCAGAAATATGTCAGGCTGAATATTCATACACTTACTTCCAGTGATCTGAATTTCACTGCAGCAGTTGGTGAGAGTGAAGGCTTTGATGTGTGGGCAAAGCATGCCCTTTGTCTAAATGTTGTCCAGCATGTGGCAACTACAAGAAAAACATCTGATACAACTACCAGTGATCTACCACATCCCAAGCTCTTTATTTTTTTTTATTTTTAATTTAGGAAGGCATCTAAAGTTTGTGTAAAAAAAACCATTAATTTCCCTTTAGTTTCTCTGTCTCTGTGTGCTATTCCTGACCAATACTCAATATTTCACTGATTTATCCCACAGCCCAGTCCCTGCTTTATCTGAGATTACTATGAAGAAGAAATGGGAACAACAGACCCGGCATTTTCACCTGCTCCCCAAACCCCCATGAGCTTCCAATGGGAACAAATAAAGCAAAAGAGCGAAAGTGACCACAGTAGAAACTGCACAGACTTCTGTGACTGTTTCATTAGCCAGTAATTCAGATAAAAGGAGCATTTTATAGCACAGATTTGCATGAGATGATGGAAAACTACAGGTACCAGTGAAGAAGTCTTAATTACCAGTGAATCATAGTGCTCAGCCTGCCTACCTAGCCCCGCTCTTCTTCTCGTTGTGATGGCTTCTACTCTTTCTGGCAAGGAAAGTATGTTAGAAACAGCTGCTATTCCTCCTTCTGCTGCTTTCCCTCAGTGGGAAGATGGCAGGAATAGTTGCCAGCAAGGCAATGGCTCAGCTGATGCCATCTATTTTTACACGACAGAGCAGTCTTACAGGCTGCTGCTGCCCACCCGCTCAGAAATCTAGATGAGCACTTTGCAGGATACGGACCCTTTTGCACCACAGATTACCTCCAAGGTAACTAATACTTTAAACACTTCAATTTTGTTCAGCTGAAGTACAAGAAAAGACTTAATCCAACAACTAATGAGATCCTGAGGTGCATTTCCACTGTCATCAGCAGGGGAAGTTGCATCAGGTCCAAATGTCACATTTTCAAGCACAGGTACCTGGAAGTAAGGATACTGCTCTCCAGTCACTTTAAGCTACTGTTATGGTTTGCTGTTGTTGTTTGTTTGGGGTTTTTTTGGTTTTTTTTTTTGAGCTGTCATCAGATCAAAGTCTTGCCCTCCCTTTTGTACAGCATTTCTGCTCACGTGACGTGGATCGAGTGGCAGATCTGGCTGAAAATTCACCCTATGGCCGAGTTACTTTCAATCTGGAGCTTTCTAGTGTCACCTACTGTGTAGCTGCATAAAACCGTATGGCAACAAAAAGGAGGTGGTGAAGGAGTGAGGGCAGGGACTCTTTCAGCAACAGGCACTGTATTATTGTTTTAGAAGTGTTTTTACAGTTCTTAACCTAAACTGCCTAGACAGAAAAATGACATCTGACCCCAAGCAAAAAGAAATTCAGATATGAAATATCAGCTACTACAATTTCCCTCTGAAGTCTTTGAGAGCACTGCATTATATAAAAGATCACTGGGATTCCACTGCAAAAACTGAAATAAGAAAATTTTGAATACTTTCACTTTTCCCTGTACAAAAATTTCATATCATGATATTCAACTTTCACAATTGCTTTAGAGTCATCTAAAAAGACAAAGTTCAATTTCTTGCACCTGTTGTGGCATTCACAACCAAACAGCAAACAACTGCAGGAATCAACCAAACAAGCACAAAACCTGTTCTCATATGGCATCCAGTCCCCTCACCTACCGCAGAACCATCCAACTGAATCCCAAACCTATAATCAACAGTGGACTCATTCTGAAATAAAATTTCAACAGAGGACTTGTTGCTGTGGCATTCTCCAAAGGACTTCCCTGTGGCAGTATGCCTTTCCTAAAAAATGTCATTATTAACAAAATAAATTTCTTACAGAGGTTTACGGTTACCAGAGCAATTATCATCGAATCCAAGCCAGCATATTATCAGTCAGTGCTGACATGTGAACCCAACAGATAATAACTACCCTAGAAATGTCCTAGAGTAATGAGGATACACATTACACATAAAAAAGGAGATTTTCATTCATGCTCAATACTAATATATAGCAGCAAATTCAATCCTTACTTCCCAAATATAATCCAGCTCTAGTTCTCAGCTAGCCCTTATGCATGAGCATTATGAGTATCAGTCATACAGCAGAAATATGCTTACATATGTCAGAAAATCGATTCACCACAAACATCTGCCTCAAAAAACGTTTTCTTTGGCAGTTCTTACTACCTTACCACCTGGTAAATGCAAATATCCACATGTCACCATGTACAAGACTACTTCTCATGTGAAAAAGAATTTCTAATTTTACATTTTCAGCTGGCTGCTAACTGCACAAGATTCTCAATTTACTATAATATTACCCTCAGTCCTTAGAATGCTATGGGATATAAGCACATGAGAGGAGGAGACCAAGAAAAGCCCACTTAATGAGAAAAGTGAAAAGAGGAGAAGGAAACCACACAACACCCCAGTTTCAGACCCATCCACCAAGGCCTTGGCAGAAGAGAGGAGTTTTGCACTGTGAATGGAAAGAACAAACTTGAGCTGTGGTGAACAGCAGGGAACCAGTTTCATAATCAGAGACCTACTGGGGGATATGCTTGATTATGCATGGTCAAAGAAATGTAACTTGTGAATAATTCTAGATGCAGCAAGTCAGTGCATGTCAATATATTAACACAATTAGAATATTTACATTTGGTACCTGTTAGAAAAGCTTTCATCATAAATTCCAAACAGTAATAGCTTGGATCAAAGATATAATCATTTCAGCAGGATGGCAATATTTGATGAAGCATAGGAAAACATATTAAAAAAGTCTTTAGACAAAAAGTTTTTTTTCCCAGGACTTAATAGAACATCTGGTATTTTAAACTGAATACCTACCTTCTCAACCGGGGTATTTTCTTCACTTGTAAAACTTGCTTTTCTCGATTCATTTTTCATTCTGCTCAGCCTCCGGGACACCTTCTCTCTAAGCAAAGTGGCGTATCCAATGTGTTCGTAGATGGGATTTGTTGTCATTTTGGAAATATACTCAGAAGCCTTTGTTTCTATATACAACGTTATCAAGCCATCTGTTACCAGATCATGGATCGATTCGAATCTTTTCTCCCCAACAAAGTGCTTCCCATCATAGAACAACCTGTAGTTTAAGGTCTGATTGCCAAATCTGCATATACCAGAAGAAAAGGAAGGAGAGGACAAAAAGACAGAAGGAAGAATATCAGAGGGAATTCACACTGTCAAAACACTCAGAGTGTCATGGTTTTACAATTTTTGGTACTGGTATTCCACATCATAACATCATGTAGTGCATCTAGAGTTAAAGAGTTAATGCTCCAGCTCCATGGATCATCGATAGTTCCAGGTATATCTGTCTCAGAAGAGAAGAACAACTACATTCCCCAGAGGACTTTGCGATGCTTTGCGTTTTTACGTGTGTAAAAACAAACGAAAATGTGAAGTGCTGCAGCAGAATATTCTGCTGTAACACCAAAGTGGAATTCTGCTCTTGATTCAGTGATATGACACGGGGTTAAATGGTCCCATGTTGTACAAAACGTGCACATTTTGTATAGTTTCTACTGCATTCAAATCAAATGGTATAAGTCTCTTATTTTTTTTACCCAACCTTTCCATATGAATTCTCAATTCATAATCAAATTTATTTTTTTAGTCTAGATATAGTTATCTGGATGGCCTTAGAAATCATGTAGTTGTGTGAAAACAGCAGGGAATTTGCCATAATCTCCATCCTTTGGTAGCTCTTTTTATTCTTTATTTTTAAATCTCTCTGTAAAACCTTAAGAAATTACATTTGTTCTTTTTCAGCTGACAAAAGTTGCTTTCAATTTACAACACTTTGTAATTGGCATGACTCACCAGCTTTCCAACTCTACCATCTGCACATCAATATGAACTCTCAGAAGGATTTCAGCACTGTTTCACAGCTACTTGGGAAAACTCCTTAAAGCAGTTTTGCTACTAACTTACTAGCAGGAGGGTAAAAATGAGGACTTCTGTTCTGTGCATGTCTCACAGAAGGAATAATGTTATATGCATTGTAACATATTGCCAAGGTGTTTGTTCTGACAAAATCCAGTAGAATATCTGGTTCCTCACTTGGAAAGGTTTTGGATGGCACAGCTAAGACAGGAGCAGCTGTATCTTCAAGGAAGGGCACCTATGATGAGCAGTAAGGCTGTAGCTTGTGATCTCACTGAATTTTGAGTTCAGGCGTACAACAGTCTTCCTCCTCTAAGCTTCCCATGCTTCACACTGTATTCTATAGTAAGCTTGAATTTCACTTGAGGGAAGCAAACTGACCTCTGATCTGCTGCTGGACCTCATGATTTTCCTGGGTCTGATTCTTTAAATATCACCTTCTGTTGCTGGTACTGGTGTCAAACACATGACAGAGCTCAGAGAACAACCTAGATGAGTCTTCTTTTGGGACATTCGTCCTTTGTCCTCACCTCCACACTGTACAGTTTTCAAGTAGAAGTTGCATGTTTAACCCACTGCAATGCTCAACTCTAGGTAGCAAAGATGTCGAAAACAGTCGCTTCTGAAAGTAATAGTGATCTCCTATCCAAGTGCTAGCACACAGACATACTTAACTGTGGTGCTGCAATAGTCAGGTTGCTGTCAAGAGGGTGCAAAGCCACTCCAACATAATGCAGTGTTTTAAGTACTGATGGGGGCAGACATCCCTCAGACAGACTGACAACACCTCCTCCTTTAAGCACCTTTACAGCTGAACTGTTAAGTCCCTTTTAAAGCAGCATTTACCTGAGAGCAAGTGTGTAGCATCCAGGTTGTCGCTGGCTTTCTCTCAGAATATACGCTCCTTCTACGCCAGCAAGTATCTCATCTGCTTGCTCCCGAGAAATGATCCCATGGAACCTAAGGGAAAATATTGAGGCAACTTTCAGAACAACCTAGTCAGAAATGTTTCCCTGCTCTACTCCAGAAACCACTAAAAAGCTTCTGAAATGAGACTGCAAATGCAGCGGGACGCACTACCATCTCACATCTGTGCGAGGACCTAGCAAGTGAGGAGGGAAGAGTGAACAACAGCCTAACTTCCCCCTAAAATCTTTTCCCATAAATATATCACATTTTTAAAACTTTTCTCCTCCACCAGTCAATGCTTCTCTAATTTGTTCTGTAGAAGCTTTGTGGGAACAGAATGGAAAAATGTGCAGTAATGGCAATATTTTTATTTTAAATGGAGATAATTTCAAAATAAGAGATAATTCTTATTACTAGTTTGCTTTGTATTTTAATGCTACTTCCTTAAATCTGTAGCTAAAACTGAAAAGAAAAATGGCAACAATCACTCAGAATTCTTTTCTGTACATACTGAAGTAGAAGAAGACATTTCACATCCTTGCGAAAAACACTGTTTTCCTTATTTCAGTCTAGTTCCTCATTCTGTACTGGAAAAAGGCAGTGCTTCTGTGATTCTTTTCCTATTGTATTTTATGACAGAAAGAGGCCTGATGATGCACAATTAACCTTACAATAATCAATGTTTAGTTGTGATCCTCCTGTAAGTACAAAGTCTTTACAACAGTTTGAGTCTTAACTCCTACAGTCATTTTGCTAGCTGGTAAGTTTCCAAGGGTCTCCTCAGAGGTTTTGAAAGTTTCTATTTTTGCCACTGTCTCTGAAAAATGGCACCAAAATGTACTGACCTGAAGCATCTTCTCTTTTCTAACAATACATATGAAGTGGCATATTTCTAACACTGCCTCTGGCACAGTAGTGGAAGAGAAGGAAAACATGCTGGATGCAAATGCAATTGTTGTTCTATTCTCTTGTCTTCTCACAACTAATATATGCTGGAAATATTAGGTTTCAGTGATCTTAACATAGTAACTTCATATGCGAAAAGATGTAAACTGATTCATAATTTCTTCTTGTACTGCTGGGGACACAGTCATTTCCTGCTGCATCCAAATTAAAACAAGCATCCCCTAGACGACACAATTTAAGCACGTTTTTACCACTAAACTCATTGCAATTTGTATGCCTAGTTAAAAATAATGAGCACAGGCTATTCACCACCAGAAGCTTGTTATAAAATAAAGCAAGCTCTAGTGTAGATTTTAGAAAAAAGACAAACTCTCCTGGTACTCAGTATATGAAACTACTGGGACAGGATACCTGGGGCACCTGTGAAATTTCTTTAACCATGGTTGTTAAGCATTGGGTAATCCATGCATTTCTCATGTATGTTTTCAGTATATATATGTATGGGCATAAAACCAGTCATGCACAGTGCAAGATTACCTGGACTCAGCCTCCTGTCTGTGACAGCAGTAGACAATTAATGCTCATGGAAAGAATACAGGAAGCAGTGAAATGCTTCTTTCACTTCACATCCCTGTCCATCCATCACTGGTTAACCCAGAAATTGTGCCCAACAGCTATGATCTTACCCTTCTTGAATCAGAGAATCACACTTGGAAAACCTCTGATATCACTATGCTTTTGGCCTCGTCAGCATCCCATGGCAATGAATCTGAGAGGGACACTGTGACCTCCTCTACTGGGCATTCACTGGGGAAGGGCTGTTTATCTCCTATGTATTGCAGTCCATCACTTTGTTCTGCCTTTCATTTGTTCTGCACTCCAAATAAAAGGAGAAGGAATGGGGAGAGAGGGACCACAACCACCTGCACTGCTTAAAATGCAGCCACCCTGTGGATTTATACAGTAACATAATTTCATATTTTCTATTTCTTTCCATAGGATGTCCTGATCCTCTTTCTAAGTACTACTGAGTACTGAGTCAATTACAGGCACAGGGTTGTCCCCAGTGGTTCTGAAATCTTTCTGAGTGGTAAGAATGGATGTGATATCCCCGAGGTACCTTCCTGCAGTTCTGCCAGCCCCACTCACACCCACGGGATGCCAACTAGCATGCACTGCATGGGTGAAAGGTTGTCGCAATGGTTTTACAAGTCTTGTTTGAGACAGTGTGATGGCTTGCTTAGCTGGATGCTGTCTTCAACTCTGTTGTGCTCCCATGGCTAGATCTAAATTCCATACTGTCAAAGATAGTGTTAAAAAAAATGAAACTCTGTAATTAGGGGCAAGCTGCTGGCTCTTGAGCTTCTCAACAGCAGAAAAGGATCATTAAACATAGATGTGTCTGGGATGGAAGAGAATCAGAATATGGGATCTCAGCAGTTTAGCCAGTGATAAGATGCTAAGCCTCAGCAGATTACTCCAGTAAAGGCCAAACGCATGCTGAACCAGGAGACGGAGGCAGCAGCCGGAATGGCTTCAGCCTTTCAGCTTTACCTGCCGAAATTCCTTGCAACTGTTGAATCCAGTTCCTTGCAAGTAAGCTACTGACAGGCAGGAAAGCTGCTGAGCTTGAATAAATTACGCTCTGCTTTAGTGGTCCCTTATTTTCCGTACAACAAAAACACACAAACTCTTGGGCTATTTTAGACCTTGTAACTTTACCAAGGTCAGCAGTACTTTGACATGCAGCAATAGGTGTGCACACTTCCATAACAAGGTGAGAGTGTTAGGGAGGAGGAAGCATTAGGACACCCTGAAAAAGGGAGGGATGGAGGCAAGCTGTGCATCACAAGGCCACTGGCAGATTCAAACAACAAGGATTAGAAGTAAAAAACACCCCAGACAATATTTTTTTCCACAAACTGTCCTGCAAAAAAAATAAACCTGCAGGCTCCAACAGTGGCATAGAATGTGAGCAGCAGTACTGAACTGTAACATCGATACAATATTAGGCATTGAAGATACTTAGCTTCCAGTAGGAGCAAAAGGTTAAAGAAAACATCTGTCAGAACTCTGCTGTTTTTTTGTTGTTGTTGATTTGTTGTTGTTTTTTTTTAATTCTAGAACTACAGCTTACAGCTACACCTAACAGTTATTGCAAAGAGAATGATACTTACTCTCTTCCATAATATTTTGGTCTGTTCTCCACCTAGAATTGGAAACAAAGGGAAAAAAAAAAAGTTTCAAACACTCAGTTTTAAATAAGAAACATAAAAATAAATAATGTTTGATTATTAATGAAGACTACTGTGTCCATCAAAGTGCTGAAATTGTGCAGATTCAAAGTTGTGAGCAGAATAAGTTGACTCAGAAAAGGAAAATAAAATGAGAAGAGGTGGTTTTACCGATGGGTTTGTAGAAGAATAGCACTGATCAGAGGTTGAAAAAAAAACAGAACTACATAAAATTGCAGAAAATCTGATCATTGCATGAAGGAGATGTATTAGTATTTTTTGTGAGACTAATAGTTATACTACAAAATAAGACCATTTCCGTTATACACTCCTTATCTTCTGATAAACATTTTTTTTGTCTATACATGGCAAATAACCTAAGATTAAATAATAACAATAATAATAATATTCTTGGGAAAAACAAGGTTTCTGTCTTGTGATGAAGTCTTAAATTCCTTGAAGTCTCAATAACATGCGGGCCTGATCCAAAGTACACTGAGTTTGCTGGAAGGACTTCCAATTATTCCACAGACCTTTGAACCAAGTTGTAGGAATGCAGTGTTCCCATACAGAAACTTGGAGTAGCCTGATGCTTGCATTCATTCCTCACGCTCCAATATTTGGTAAGTTCTCTGAAAGCAAACCGCAGCCTTGTTAGCCCCTTACTTTTTTGGCCTTGCTCGCTGAACTTCTTCCTGGAAGAGCTCTGCAGGTGATGCATGGCCCGGCGCGCAGCCGGCAGAGGGCACGGCTCCCCCAGCGTTCACCCTGCTCTGAGACCCACCCGACTAATCCGCAATTCGTCCCGACACCCTCAATTGCAGACCCCGGGTCATCCACACGCACGTTCCTGTTTTGATTAAATCTCATTATTTCACTTATAAAAAACTTTAAACTGATGGAGGTCCTTTACTTCTAAATAACAAGCGTGTGTCACTGATTTTGATTTGATAATCTGTACAGCATGCACTAAATTGAAGCAGCTGCCTTTGTACCCTGCAATCACTAAGGCTCCAGTGCAGTGCAAAATAAGTCTGTAGAAGATAATGAGAATCTTCAATGGAAGTCCTATGGGAGTTCAATCAAGTCCTGACTATGCTTCTTCTCCAGCTCTGACAATAGCAGTATCTCACCCTTGGAACTTCTGACCAGGAATAATACCCTGATCCAAGCTTTGAGGGGTAGGATTAAAAGCAAAAGGGAAACAGAAGAGAAGAAAGACCAAAATCAGAGAATTGCCAAGTGCAGGTGCTGTGTTTCTGTGTGCAAACAGGGCAACTCAGAAATAACAGTATATGAATTTAATTTCTTTTTTTAACATTCTTAGTTCACTTCTCGCAGGACCATTGGAAATTTGAAAGGAGTATTCAGGCTTCATATAAAAGTCATCCACATCACACTGAAATTAGAAGAAATCACTACTGAAACCAGCCTAGCCCTATTCTCATTAAAAGACCTTGGGAAAAAGCTGTGTTACCTCAGAGAGAGAATGTGGTTGATATGTTCACAGAAACACAAAACCATTTGAGTTGGAAGGGACCTCTAAGATCAGCCTAGTCCCACTCTCCTGCAGTGAGCAGGGGCACCTACAGCTATGTCAGGTGCTCAGAGCCCTGTCCAGCCTGACCTTGAATGTCTCCAGAGACAGGGCATCCACCACCTCTGCCAGCAATGTGAATGTTCATCTTGAGAAGCATGATTTGGCTTTTTCACCTTGGACCTGTCATCCTCATGGACCTTAATGACCCTCCAAAATATATTTTTAGTTGTGAACTTAAATAAAAAATGGTTATCAGAGGCTGGGTTAGGTTTATATGAGACCACCACATGCAATCCTCTCCACTGTAGAAAAAAAGGTGACAAGCAACATGCAGACAAAGTTTCACTCCCACAGAAAGCCAAATAAAACCTTCAAATCACAGAAGCTGAAGTGTCACTTTCATCTTGGATTCAGAATCTGCTTCTTTAAATCAAAACAAAACAAAACAAAACAAAACAAACAAACAAACAAACAAAGAGATTTGCCTTTGTCTTGATTCTATACACAGAATATACCCCAACACTTTCAGTGTACCTCAGAAAGATGAAGAGGTGGGTTAGCAGTACTAGAACCTGCCATCAAAATTGCCTGCAAGCATAACTTCCCCAAAAATATAAAAAATATAGCAAAAGGATAAAAGCAAACTGTAAATATCCCTTTCAGCAAATTGAGACACATTTTGAATGCCTCTCACAACACCTTTCATGCAAAAATCCAAATTTGTCTGTGACACTTTTATCATTTAAGAAGCAACCGACTGGAATGCCCTGCACACTGTGATTTCCCTTTTTCCTGCAGTTCACAAGTTAAAAGATTTGCTCTTCTGAGAATCCACACAAAGCCCATCAAATCCTCTTTCCCTCCCCTCCTCCATAAAGCAGAAATCCTTGCTTCAACACATTTATAGAATCCACGTGTCTAAAGCAGCCACAGTGTCAACGCTTTGTTTTAGGCAAGTAAGATACTGCAGTGCTCTGTGAAATGAAGCTGCACATCTGCCAGACTATCCAGGAACACAAACAAAAGCTGTGGTACACTGTAATAGAGAAACTCTCTTCTTCTGTGCTCACTGCAAACTTTGGCCTGAAATAATCATTAAGCTCCTAAACCAACTTCTCTGCTAGGAACAAACACAAAGAAATAAAGTTAGAGTGATAGAAAAGATCAAAATGACATCAGGGTCTCTAGATCAAACTCAGAACGTTGTATTGAACTTGGAAATAAACCAAAAGCCCACACAATGGATGGAGCAGAAACACAAAAGTATCAAAGCAGCCAGTAGTTCTGCTTTGCACTGACTGCAGACTCTGTATAAGCTTCAAGGAAAAGCCTGTATCCCAAAAGGCAAATGTGACTGAATTCAGTTGGGATTAGTGTGCATGCACACAAAATCAGACAGATCTGATACAGAGAATCCTTCAACAGGGACAGAACAGAAAACCCACAGGTAGACAAGTGACTGCTTCCAGGTCATAGGAGCCCAGAAAAACCAACCTTATTCTGAGGTCATGAAGACCTAATTTTTTATTTTTATTTTTTATAGATAAAGGACAACAAAGAACATTTTTATCAATTGCTATACAGTCCACACAATTTCCTTGCTGAAAAAGTGATCACATTTCTGAGGTAGTTTTATATAACACTTCAACACTACTCTGTAGACATTCAGCACGGGGAGAAATCTGAGGGGCTGGATCATTTAGGACTCCTACGTAGACAGGGCAAATAACATATGCCAAATAATAGGTCTTCACTAGTGAAAATATATGTTTACCTTAAAGAACATTCTAACTTGCTTTTACTACTCCCATACAGAGGACAAACAAAATGGATTCTGTGTCTTCACTAAAAGTGACAGCTTTCAAGCTAAATGTGAGATAGTAATATTTAGGCTTAGGAAAAGGTATTATGGACAATCTCAAACTAAAAATGTTGTTGCAGAGCAGGCATTTCTGGCCATTGTTCCAGAAATCTGATGAAAAGCACTGAAAATTAGTACTGAAATGCATAGCTGTATTAATTACGAATGATCAGTGAATGTCAAAATTGATCAGGAAATAAAAACAGTCATGAAATAGCCTTAAATCAGTAATAGTTTATCAGTCCTACAAAGCCAGCAACATGCAGCAACATCTAATCTAGAAGCACACTCAAAGACAAATGAAACTCAGCCTTCCAAAGACATTTATCTGGAAGATCATTCTGAGAGGTTCTGCATAGACTATCCCTTGTCTATCCTTGACTGTTAGCCTGGCAAACCTGACTGCCTCTCTCACCCCTTTCCTCCCCCTACCCTCCCCCCCAAAAAAACCAACCAACCAACCAAACAAACAAAAACCATTTGTACACTTCATCTAGTTTTACAAGTTTTTTGACAGTGTTACAGTATATTCTTCAAGGAATGGAATCAGTGGCACTGGAGTTCAACCTCAACACTGTGAAAGAACTAAACCTTCTATATAGAAACACTAGCTAACTAAGCTAATTCAATATACTACTTTCACATAATTTTTAAGTTTTCTGAATTTTAATGCTCTGGGATTTGTGGCTTCTCTTTTGGCCAGGATGGTTTAGCCCTAGAATGACATACTCCTGCTAATGTACAGATTATTGTATTAAAATCCTACAGCACTCTGCAGATAACTCATCACAAAACTACTGGGAATCACACAGACAGGAGGTGATATGCCCTAATGTAATAGATTTTCATCGCAAGCATCTACATCCAAGCCACGCTGCACTGAAGATTTGAGATACCCTGAATAATTCCTAAGTATGAACACAGAAATAAGATAACTCTAATTCAAAAATTAAAAAATGAATTAATTTTCCTTCTTCCAGAAGATATATTTCTTTATCCAGTGGCCAACACTGAAGTCAATAAATGTTGGGATGAAAACCGAGAAATCCCTCTAGGACACCAATCTGTCTATTTCAAAAGGGCTAGCATGATATAACATCACAAGTCTACCTATTTCAACCACTGCTTTAATGCAACCACAAGGAGAATATGAAAGGGGAAGGGAAACAAAAAGGTGTGTAGCTTTTTGTTCATCTCCCCCATTACACAGAAAGAACAGAGAAACAAGATTTACAAGTTTAAAATGTCAGTGTCGTCAAGCAGTGCAGACAGTAAGACATTTTCCCAAAGGAATTTAAATCAGATATAGTTTTTGTTTGGAAAAATCTTATTTATTTTTCGGTAATTCTAGCTGACTAGCCATAAATATGGTTTTCAACTCAGTAAAAGAGAAGTCCAGAAGAGGAGTTTTCAGAAGGATGCAGACTGTACAGAAAATGGAGTTTATTGTCCAAACTGTTCAGCTTTTGGGCAAAATTGTCATGACTCGACTGGAAACTTCTGCCTCAGAATCAATGACAGAAAAATATGAAGAAAAATTTTAAGCCCTCATTAGCAGAAGTATAATAGAGTAAAAAAAACGATGCTGTATTTATTTTCTTCTATAATGTGTTGGGGTTTTGTTGCCTCCAAATTTGTCTTAAATAAATTTCTCTTTAGATCAATTAGAACATAAATTACCTTTGAATAGGAGCAATTACTTTACATCAATGCCTCTTAATTTAATTGGGAGACAATTATTTTTTCAAGGGAATATTCATTTACCTTTTTATACCACCTTTTCCTTACTTTCTAACTACTACTTTTTCAGGCTTGCTGGCTCCAATGTCTTCCAAGAGAAGCAACTCTTAATTTTGAGAAAAGCATCATGTCACAAAGTCTGTTCCTAATTTTGCTATACGAATAGCAGCCATGTAACAACAACTGTACTCTCTGGCCAAGGGCAGGCCAATTACAGGCAGTCACTATGTGCATACCTAATGAAAAGCTGCCCTTGCCCCGTAAGATTTCCTGTCAGTGGCATTCAGCACGACTGATGGGACAAGCTTCAGTGATGAACCCATCCAGATCACATAACTTTTTGAGTATGTTCAGATATTTTGGAGACACGAGCATACAATACCTTGAGTTGGAAGGGAGACGTGAGGATCACTGAGTCCAGCTCCTGGCTCCACACAGGGCTACCCACAAATCAGACCATATGTCTGAGAGTACTGTCCAAATACTCCTTGAACTCCAGCAGCTAAGGGCTGTGACAGCTGCCCTGGGCAGCCAGATCCATGTCCAGCACCTGAATGAAGGGATGAAGGGATGAAGAATCCTTCTGTAACCCCCAGCTGCCCCTCCCCTGACACAGCTCCATGCCATTCCTTCAGGCCCTGTCACTGTCACACAGAGGAGAGCTCAGCACTGCCCCTCCGCTCCCTGTGAGAGCTGCAGCCACCATGAGTGTTATGGGCACGATGGAGCCATGTGACAGTGAGGTACTGTGGTTGCCTCCGAGCCCGGACAGCAGCTAGGAGTGAGATGTCAAAAGCACTGAAAAATAACAGAGGCAACAACTAGACAGGTTTCCAGAAAGAAGTATGTTGGCATCATTATGTACCATAAAATGAGCATGAATCACTGAAGCTGGCTGTTGCAAAAACTGCCAAAACCATATTGGGATCTAAAAACAACCGTGCAGCCAACAAGACACCCCTTGTAATCCTCTATTTGCAATTTCCATTCAGAAGGCCTCCAGCTGGAATTCTGAGTGCAGCTTTGGGTACTAGGTCTCAAGAAAGTCTGAATCAAATTAATGGAATGCAGAGGGATTCAGCAAATGTGAAAGATGTGAAAAAGAGATCACCTAAAGAGAAGACGTAGGGCGCTGCAGCAGACAGGTGGAAGAAAGGCAGCCTTCTTCATGAGGAAGTAAGAATTTCGTTCTCTGGGTGCTTACTAGGCATGACTAGAAGCAATAGACTTAAAAGGATAAACATGTATAAAAAGATAGGATTTATATATCAGGGTTGGACTAGATGATCTCTGGAGGTCCCTTCCAACCCCTTCAATTTTGTGATTTTGTGATGCAGAGTTGTGATTCTCCTCCAGCCATGATATGCATGATGCAGACAGTTCCTCATGTCTGCCTGCTCTCAGGCTGATGGGAATCAGCAAGGAGCAGAAGGTAATATAAATCACATATAAAGCTACAGCAATACCACATTCTTGCCCACCTCAGGACAGCAGGGAGAAGGCAATGGACAGAATGAATTACTCCAGAGCAGAAGGTCAAGCTGCCAGGTGACGAACTGGTCACTGCTTACCTAAATAGCATAACACTGAAGTGCCAAACTGTGCTGGCTATCTTAAAAAGTACATATATTCTTCTGCAAAACTTACATCACTGAGGAGAATATAAGATTGGAGTTCTTCACTGTGAGGCAGAATATAAAAGTTAAGATAGAATATAAAAGTTAAGACAGAAGTGCAGAATTCAAAAGACTGTGCTTATTAACCACTGTTCTGTGGTCAGAGGGCTTGCTGTAACTTATGGAGAACACAGATGCACAAGGATCCCTCCTTAGTGCATCACACTCTGATTGTTTCTATGACACCTACTGCAGGCCGATTTCCATTCCATCAGGGTTATTTCTGTCATTTTTAAAGACAAAGAATTTAACAAGAGTCAGGTTGGTTTGTTTGCTTTCATGCTTGCTTGTAACAAACTTTTAAAACAACTGCTGTAAAGCATCTCTTGTGAGAATATTTTTAACTTGGGTTAGTTTCCTATCTGTGACCTTACGCAAGTTTCCCTCAGTCCGGCATACAGTAATCAATACAACAGACAAAACACTTTAAACTCTAGAAGGTTATACAGTTTTACCTGACATTGACACTTGCCACTGTTAGTAAAAGGGTATACATTTCTGTATACATTCAGTTTTAACATGGAAAAGCATAACTGAACAAGAAAAGAAAATACAAAGATTTTGTTACCCAATAAAATAATGTACTTGTGAACCCAAGCTAAAATAAACTGAAATAAATCTTAATCGGGGATGCTGCTGCTAAATAGTCAGGGGAGAAAGAAAGATGTTTTGATAAGAAAACCATGAGTTTCCCCAACAGCAATAGATAAATGCAGAAAGCCCTAACAATGTTATAAGTGCTGCTTGTGCTTCTGTAACCACAGAGAAACCCTAAAACCGTCACGTCATAACTGTCCATGGTATAGCCTCACAAATGCACTGTTATGTTATCAGCATTAGCACATCCCCAAAATGTCATATTCCTAACCAGAACACTGTTATTTGATGTAAAAACATTTCCCTTCAGCAAATGTTTCAGACCTGTAGAAAGTGTTTGCAAATTACTTAAGAAAAATTTGCAACCATCTGTCAGAGACTGGTTAGAAATCAACCATTAGAAATCAGTTTGAAACCATGGGCAGGGGATGAGGAAGGAAAATCAGGAAACCAGGTACGTAAAGTGAGAGTGAATAGGAGTAGGTGGAAAATTCAGAGGACTGGGCCTTGAATAAGCCACATTATAGAGTGTGATATGTACTGTTACTTCATTACACCAGGGGAACACCTGTCCATGGAGTCAGTGGAAGGATGAAAGCAAAAGCACTAGCATCAACTCAGTTATTCTTCCATCATGGACTCTATTAATATTTTTCTCTGTACCTGAGAACAGCAGACATCTCTCAAGTCAGGTTATCTTCAAATTCTGAGGAGGAATGAAGAAGCTTAACTACTACTAGCTACATTTCCCAGATTGGAAAAATGTAGAGGTCTTACTAGATCCCCTGCTAAATGACAAGCAGGAGAGTATAGTTAAAATATGACAGTACATGTTAAACTATTGTATTTTAAAAAGAAATGCAAATATTTTGGGAACAAAGTTACAAATAAAAATTTAAATTGCAAATCTTCTGAATTTTCATTTTGAGCCCTGAAAATTCAGGAGTCCTTGTTTGAAATTAATACAGATTCCACTATGATCATACCTACTTCTCTTTGGCATTCCAAACAGAAGTGTGTAACTGACTGATTTGATCATTCTTTGACAAGCTATATATATGCATGTATAGCATGACTGGAAGTAAGATACACAGGTGCATACAGACAAATAAGTAGTTTCTATATTTGTTCATCTATTCAGACATCTCACGAAGTATCAGTCAGAAAACAAATACAGTAAGACTCCCTTCTACATATTACTTTATCCAGAAGAAGAAACAGTGGCCTAAATTAGAACAGATACGTAACACTATACAAGCACACAGAATTTTCTCATACACGTAGGCTGACTGATAAACGCTGTCTATGTTGAGAGATGGAATTGGCTTTTATTTTGATTTGTAATCTACTTAAATTTGACATCATATCAAAATAAAAAGAACTACGTGAAAAGACTACCACATAACAAAGATAAAAGCAAATTAAAAATCATACCAATGGTAAAATCACAATGCAGTACACGTTATCAAGGAGAAATGGAGGGAAGAATGAAACTTCCCAAGCAAACTTTCAACCAAAAAGGAGGGATAACTATCAAGTTTATAATTTCATAAAGACAGATGGTTATTGCTTTTGCTTGTTAGTCAGAAGTTGCCATCCTGTCCTTCAAAAAGATGGCCCTACTCGTTCCATTTCAGAATGGTCCATAAACACAACTGACTCATATGGTAGTTCTCTGGCAAAGAGTGTCATCAGACTAATTTGCAAATTGTAACCTAGAACTCAGTAAATCAAACCTGATGAAATATGGAACAGACAAACCTATTCTAATTTTGTTTAGCTGTCACAATTTCAATGAAATCTTAATCACATCTAATGAACACTTAGAAAGTTTTCCTCTGTTCAGTAGTCAGTTGACTGTTGAGGTCAGGATGATGTGGCTTCAGCTGACCTACTACTGCTAGTGAGTGAGACTTCATGTCTCTTCTCCAGATTGAGAAAAAAAATCACAACTGTGTCTGATGGGTTGAATATAAGTGAATTTTGGACAAACACTACTCTAGCCTCCTTTCATCCACTGCTGCAAATCACTGGCACTCTAGGGATCAAAACTATCTTATGAAGATGCCATAGAAAAATTACATTGGGTAAAACATTACAATTTATACCTAATCATAGAATCATAGGGGTT
>VXAB01011853.1:0-13369 GCA_013399175.1 Odontophorus gujanensis
GATGAGGCCCCACCAGGGCAGAGACATGACAGATAATGTTTACTGAGAATAGATTTTCTGAGCACCTAGGACACTGTTCTAGCAGGATTGCTGAACATACATTATGTTCTCATGATGTTTTTATGAAGTTGTAATACTATACCTTTGATAGTGAGTTTATATTTCCCCAGATGTTAGATTAGAAAAAAATTTGAGAACATAAATCTATCAGGATTAATAAAGAGCTCTGAAACCACTATGCTTATTGCTGCCTAACAATGTAATACATTCAATGGAAGCTAGAGTTAGTGGTGGCATTTCTCTTTTATAACTTTCTGAGCTTTTTCTTTTTTTTTTCGACTAATGTATGTACTATGTACACGTCTAGGAACTAAGATTACTGACTGAGCACAAAAGGGTGCAGCACATGATATAACATGGCCTTCTTCTTAGGGACGATATTCTATTATCAAATATAAAACACACTATATCACATGCTTCATATCTCTCTTTTTAATCACAATTTAGTATGTGGATTCCAGGCTATCACATTCTTACATTGCTTTATTTGCAGTGTTTCAATTACAGTAATGACCAGTAAAAATTAATGAGAGCTTTTAAGTGATGTGAGATCACCCTCCACAGGAAATACTGTAGAATGCAGAAGTCCATGATATCTTGCAAGTTCCAAAAATATATTCATGCACTGCTATACATTTTCAAATATTCAACACAGCGTTATTCACCTGTAGTATATCCATGTCATTCCATGTTTACCAAAACTGTGAAAACCAACAGCCCCTTGAAAACAATGAAACATTCTTAGACATTGTCAAAAGACACATTCTTAAGTACAAATGTATTTCAATAGAATTTTAACAGCATATTTTCTAAATTATAAGCGGAAGTGATATATAATAGTATGTCTTTTCTCACATGTAAGCCCAGACAGAAGGTAATTAGAAAGCATATACATGTATATATATATACATAAATGTATACATATATACATATTTATATATGAACAAATAAAAATCCTAGAAATAAGGAATCTGTCTATGCTATCTTCTGAAAGAATCCCCTCTAGTTTGGATGGTAGTACATCTGCTAATTCTCTTCTCATCCTAGGTGTTTGGCCTTCACTTAGAAATATGTAGACTACACAAGCCAGACCATGAAATAAAAGACTTTACATTTGTTAAGACATAAAATATAGGTAGAAATAGAAATTAAAGACAACAAAATAAGATGTACCCCTCCTTGTAGACAATTTGCTGCAATCAGTAATCTGAGAGTTATAGCAGAGAAGTAAGTAAAATTCTCTACAGGCATCTCTACTCTACAGAGCTGAGATTAAACACCACAGAACCAATTTAAAATGCATAGATATTGCCTCTTTCAATTAGTGATTCAGGGGCACTGCCTTTTCTCTTCTGCTTAGCTTATCTCTGTGCATGATACTGTTTACCATCTTCTAACATAAACCTTTTTTTCTCATCATACCCATTACTCCACCACTCTACCCAAACATGTTCAAGACTACACAATAACGTTCCCGTTTTTATGTTATTCTCATTTTTTATTCTGTCCCATTTGAGAATCCTTCTAAAGATACTGACCTCTTAGAAGGCTGTTCTATGCAACCGGAAAATAATGACAAGCCCTGATCTTTTTCCCAGGTCATTTCTTGAGATGTACAATGGCAACAGTTGCATACACCCCTGGTCTGTGATTAAAACATGGCTACATCTTTCTGAGGTGAGCAGCACTCCAGTAATCCAAATTGCTCTGTTCCATGCAGATTATGAATTTTAAAAGCAGCTATTGCAGATTCACATAACTGCAGGGGTTGGGAGGGACCACAAGAGATCACTGAGTCCATCACCTAAAGCAGTTTCCTTACCTGTTTGTCACACAGTTCCTGTTTTTAAATTGGAGGCATGATCAACATTTAGTAAGGCATCTGTGGAAAATCAACATAGACAGTGGTGTCACTGTATCAGTTTACATCACAATTGTCACAGCTTTTCTCTGTCCTATATCCTGCACTGACACTGAGCAGGATATTTCATTCTGATATACAGAGAAGAATCATAAGAGCAGGGATTCTCAAACACAGTCTGTTCAGATCCAAGGACCTCACAGCCCCAGTTGCCATATGTGGGAAAAGGACAGCAGCAGTTGAGGACTTTGTAGCTGGCCAGAATCTAGCACAGCAGGACGCAGCCTACAGCCTCCACCTCCCTTTTCATTCAAAGGTATTTCTGGGCCTTGAGCTTCCACTGATCCTCACCAGACAGAGAGGCAACAGCACTCTGCAGCCTCCAAGGGGAAAACAAAGATTGTTACTTGAAAGGTGTAAGAGGGGTAGTTATTATTGCTTTTTTTGACATGCCTTTTGGCATTAGTAGTGTACACACTATGCTTTGCAACCTCTTCTAATACTTTTTGTGAATGAGAGTGAATATAGGTTAGTACCTTCATATTTTTTCCTGTTCTTCAAACAATCAAAACACTGGTCATGTCGTGATTCAGTCCTACTATTCATGCTTAGGAAACTAGTGTTATTGTTTGCTTGAATTTCACAGATGTATTATGGAGGGGAAAAATATATGTATTTTATCTATAATTGAAAGAACACACTTTTTATTTTCCTCTTTCAAGTGCTCACGAATTAAATGAAATATCTTTTCTAACAATGTTTTTTCAAACACTCAAACATTTCAAAGCCCAGAACACTGGGATTTCAGTCTCACCTTTATAAGCAAAAAATCCTTAGACAACCAATGTACCTCATTACTATAATAACTATAAAAAGTAATGTTGATAAGTTATTATAAGTTCATCCTTTATGTCTGGCATTTTTAATGGTTAATATTTTATCTCTGGAAAAGAGAAAACAACTGCACAAATTTTAAGAAAGTACTGGAATTCCTATCCAAATGTGATGACTTTTGAATAAGAAAGTAAAAGCTAGAGATTTCTGACAACTTGTAGAAGAAATTTATTTAACATGTCAATTCCAGTCAAGTTCGTATTGTTGAGTTTTACAGGAACATTAGCATGAGAATAGCGGGAGGCAGGAAATATACTGAAAGTTAGCTGACTAGAGCATGCACTGAAATACCCAGCTAAGATTCTCCAGAAAAATTACTGTCAGGCTGATCTTGAAACCACAAATACATGTATAAAGTTGTTTGTTGTTTGTTTTTTTTAATGATACTAAGACAGTGTCAAACAATTCCACAGTCACAAGAAAATCAAAGGTCTGTCAAAATTCACCTGCCTATTTATGTTTTGTTAATTCTTTTTCTAAACTTCATTTTCACATGTTTTTCCTTTTCATGCAACAAAGATTATCTTTCTGTATTTAAATGTTGATAGTATTTGAGAAAAAAAAATGTTTTTTCATTTCCCTTATACCTAAACACATATCATCAAATTATTTCTAGTAAAAAAAAAAGCACTCCAGTATGTACTACAACATTTCAACATAAAAGTTGAAACTAATAACAAACATCAAGGAATAAAACAATACTTAATTATCCTACTTCAAAAAACAAACAAACAAAAAAAAAAAAAAAAATTAATAATCTTCACTCAAAAAAAAACAAAAAAAAAAAAAAAAAAAAAAAAAACCTCTCAAGGGAATCATGAGATTATATTTGCAGTCTTTTGGTTTCCAGTCTAAAATTATACACCCTAATCATTAAGTAGTTTGGTGATTTAAGTAAACCTCAAGTATCGAAGAATCTTTGCTTTCAGACCAATAATTAATTTGACCTTATTTGAGCCCTTAAAATTAATCTATTCATACTGAACTTTAAAGAAGATTGGAATCAACAACTACCGTACATCTATGGAGTTGTCTAATTTTCTGAGTTGAGGTTAAATACCTCTACAACAAAAATAACATAAAACTTTATTCTGTCTCAACCTAGTTGAAATTAACCGTAGGCTTGCCTTTTATTACTTACTTCTTATTCCCTGAGATGATAAGATTCTTTCCTAAAATAAGCAAGATCATTTTATAAAGATTTTCACTGGATCCCCACCTGATTCTTTTAAATCTCATCTCTACAGTTTCATAGATTAAACTGGCTTGTGAGACAAATCATTTAATTCAGAAATTGTGTCATGCAAATCTGAAATTAAGTCCAATTCAGAAACAGAGAAGATAATTAACTTCTTACTTACTTCCATGGTTTTTATAACACCTTTAAAAGTATTAGTGTCATTGTCCAGTGACTTGAGTAATTATAAAGCAAAAACAGAAAGTGATGCTTTGTTAATAAAATATTGGGAAAAAACTGATGAGAGTTATTGTAAGAGACTATTATTTTATACCACTGCCTCAAAGTTTGCTGATGAACATGTCCGAACATGTCCAAGCGAGTCCTGGGCAAAGGTTGTGAAAGGTTGTGAAATTGTGAAAGCAGATGGGCATGTCCTGGGGCAACGCAAGAGCGATAAGCTGCAGCTCAATGGTTGCTGAACACTCTTTTGTGTGGTACTCATCTCCGTGGGGAGACAGCCATCTCAGGAGACGCTTGCCTGGCACGCTAGCACGGGATTTGCCACGTAGGCAGGAAAAATGGAGGATAAAAGAGGGATCGACCACCATGAGGTTGGCTGGTGTTCTATGGGAAACCTCATGAGCTGATTCCCTGCTGCTGAACTCCCTCCTGGGCCTGCTGCCTGAGACATGCTACTTTCTCCTGGACCTTGCCGCTCCTTCGAGGTGTTCTACCATCTGAGCCCTCACGAGCTGATCACTGTTCGCTGCTTCTCCGGTGCTGACTGACCCTGTTCCTGGACTTTCCCCATGCTGCTTCTCCGGTGCTGACCCGGTGGCGCTTCTCCATGACAACTGCTTGCTGCTCAAGGCTGCCGTCGCTGCTGCTGTTCTCCCCGCTCCTGCCACCGCTGCTCTTCTGCCTCGGACCGTCGGAGCCGCTTGCAACCGGACCGCCTCTAGGATCTTGGCTGGTGACTATCCCTGCGTTGTACACACCCTTGCTTCTTTCCTATCTTTCTTATCGCTCGTCTTCCCTGCCCCATCACCCTGAACACTGTCCGCCTTCCCCATCTCCCTGCTCAATATTGGTAATAAACTGGTCGGATCAACATTTGAACCGTTGCTCCTTAATCTCACGCCGGGTATACACATAATCTAAGAACCTCGTCTCTCTCCTGTATATTGGAGCATGACAATTATTGATCGCTTCAAGGGCAATTAAAATGCAAGCAGTATGCATCTCTTCAGTTTGAAATGAGGCACAGTTTCTTTAAGGAAGTTCACTGCTGTTAGATGTAGCAATGATGTGTTGAAAAGTAGCAGTGATTTTCTGAAGTCCAAGTATGCTACTGATGATTTAAGCTTTGCAACTGGATCTAACAGCAAGAAAATACTTCAACACCATTTTTTGCTTCTGTGAGGATAAGTTGTTTCTATCGCAGTATAATATTTCTATATTTCTTTCTACTTGACTTTTAGGGAAAATATTTTCTATTTGACTTTTCACTTTGCACTTGCTTCCATTCATTCCCAGCATACCAATTTTAGATGCCTGGCTTTCTGTCAGCTCTATAAAGAAAACAACATAATACCATGAAGATGGCATCAGAGGTTTCACGGTCCACTCCATACAGCAAGGAAGCAGGCTACCTAGGACAGGGATGCTAGGAACCATTCACTTGGATACAAGTAAACAGATACTTTTTTCTGATTGTTTCTCCTCAGTATTTTAAGTTGCATCAAACTCAGTCCATGTTGAGCTCAAAATCACAAAGTAACTTGAAAAGCTGCAAAGCATACCCTGAAGCAGAGCATAACCTTCATTTATAAATAAGCACAAAGAAAGCAGCTTTTTAAGGTTCAGGCCAATGACTGAAGCATTCTCATTTCTCTTGCAGTTAGAAAGAACTATTTAGAGCTTTGGAAAGTAGCTATAGAAATAAAAGATTAATCATCATTATCCAACAGAATCAATTAATTGGAATGCAAATTTCCAACCTCATCAGTTCGGGAACTACTTGGGCTCTATAAGGAGTTCATTTTCTTGTTGTAACTGCATATATTTAATCACCTTATGGTTCAATTACACCTATGATATTAAAGCAGGAATGATCCCTAAAGAAACTTGAAATGATCGTAAAGGGACTTTGTTGGTCATTGAGACCATTCCCTTACCAGTGCTAGAGTAGATAACAACATCGCACAACCAATTGATCAAACTCTATTTTGAAAGGCATTCACTTTACGGTGGTTGTTGTTTCCTATACTCTTTTTCTCTCCTATTGTGGTTCATTCTTCTTCCTTTCTAAAATGCAAAACCCAAATTCTCAAAATTAAAATGAATTTTGTTTTGATCTTGAAGATTTCAAACAGAAGTTAAACAAAATGCTATCTGGTATAATCATAACTCCTTAAGTAAATTACTTTTTTAAAAAAAAAGAGAGAGAGATTAGGAAAAACTGATAGCAGAGAAAATGAAGACAAACTGTTCCACTCTGCATCTCTATTGCTATAAGTTTCTGTTTTGTTCTGTTTTCTGAGTCTAGATACTACGGTCTTTGTATGGGACTTGTTGAATCACTGCACTGATTGATCACCTGAGGCAAGCACTGAGTCAGCCACAGTGGCACAGGTGAAGACAATTCACCTGTGTGTCTGGAAGGGGTGGAGCATGGCTCCACCTCTCCTAGACCTCATTTAAGGGCTGACTACCACAGGGGAAGGATCTCTTTCTGGAGGTTGCTCCCTTTGGAGTTTTCCTACTGTAGGCCTGGGATGTGGGTGAGCATTACATCTACTTTTGATTATTCTCTTTCACTGTTGTTATCTTTCTTGTTATAATTCCTGACTACCATACTGTTTGAACTGCTTGTTATGTTAGCTATACATCTTTTAGCAGTCTTCTAATGCTAATTTCACATCTTTTTCAAGTCTTCATCACAGGTTTTTCTTGTTTCTGTGGTTTATGTTACAGGGTAAACATTTTGTCTGCATTTCCACTGTTTGTTTTATCGATAGTAAATTTAATTTTATTTCCATTGTGTTTCAAGTTAAATTTGTGTGGCATACAAGCTGAATTGCAAAGTCCAGCTGATTTTATGGACATTTGATTTGGAAACGCTGAACTCTTTGTGCTTGTTTTTTATTGTTTTCTTTCCCTGTTGCTATATTTTAAGTATCTAAATGCAGAATATAAAAACAGACTATACTGTACTAGTTTTCTCAAGAGTGCTAACACTGGGGAAAAGAAACAACTTGTTTTACTGTGTAACCTACTCCATTTGTGAAATGTCATGTATTCTGCAGTCAGTAACTCTCATAGTTCTATCCGTTATTTTTAGATGTGTAGTTTTAATAGTTTTAGCAAAACTGAAGAAACAATCTGTTATCTTTTTTATTAGGTGACAAATGACATTTGATATACAAATCACCCAGGTGAATGAGTTATTTTGAATCACATTACTCATACCACGCTGTTGATGCTTTGTGAAGAGCTCAGGTTGGATGCTTCTATGTGGAAGCATAAGCATGCTACCCACTGTGGTGGGAAATATGTAAGACCTGCTGTCTGGAATTAGACTTCTTTCAAACAGCCTATTATTACTGGAAAACAAGAACAGCAGAACTGTTTCAGCCAAATATTGGAGTGTAAGAGCTTATGTAACAGATTAAGAAAATGAAAGAATATATTAAAAAGTACAGGAGTTAAAATAACCAGGCTGGAAGAGAGGCGGCTACCACAAAAATAAAAGTACTGGGGAACAGAAGGATTTTTATTCTCTTGATATGTATTAATCAAGATATGAGAGTAAATGTAGGTTGTTGGGTTCAGTATGAACATTAATTTAATAGCCCACAATATGGCATTTGTGCTTGCTCTCAGTTCTTGCTCCAAGCAGAAAAAATGGCACACATTGACACATGCTGTAAACTTGTGGAGACTGAAAAGTTAATGTGAGCAGTAGGAGATGATTTTCAGCTGTGGTGACAGTGATGTGGAAGAGAAGTTATTTTCTGGACAGACATGCACGGCTACCACACAAAAAAATGAAGACCTTTTCAATCATCTCATCTGTGCAAATTAGTTAACTGTGGTGACTATGTTGAAAAAGAGTATTTTGTAGCTAAGAATTTGCTCCATTATAAAGAGCTCAATGACAGTATTTATATCTGTTGTAGGAGGCATTACTTTCTATTCCAACTGTAAAAACTTGGTATCCTTTTTCAACAGACTAAATATCCATTATCTCATTTTTGCTTGTGGGGTTTTTTAAGAGCTCTCCTTGAGTTTAAGGCAGTGTTATATCCTTTGATTCATCTTTGTCTTTTCCTCTACTCTCATCCTCAGAATTTCACCTGTCTGTTGCTACCAATATATTTTCCCCATTGTTTCCACTAAGCAGCCTTCATGAGAACTTCATAGATACAAGATCTTTCTTTTTTTAAAGGCTATGAAAATCAGTAGAAATATTTGCATTAATTTAAAATGGTTTTGGATTGAGCCTATATTAATACTACATGTACAGAATTATGTTCCTCAGTGATAATACGAGCTGAGACTTCTCAGCTGTAAAGGAGTTAGCTGCTGTTTCACATTTCAATGTTGCTTAGCACTTCAAAGGAGGAAGGCTGTGCTCCTATTTGATGCTGGATATTAGGTGGTTCTAGATTCTACTAGGTTCTAGTTTTAATAGCTCCCCCTGAGTGACGATATGAATTCAGTTTTTTCTCATTTATGGAAGAAACTAATAACATATTAATGATACTTTTTGTGTTGTTTAGAGATCAGATATAAGCCTGTGGAGTCACTTTTAAGCATCATCACAGAAACAAAATGAAAAAGCCAAAGCTTCATGAGAGAAGTGATTCTTATGTTATCAGTTTCTTCTAAATAACCCTATTATTTTTGAATAAAGATAAGTTATAATTTTTCCATGCAAAGTATGAATTACAGTAATAAGAATCATAAGAATTTTTAATTTGAATTCTTAGTTAGTTCAGATACCAAATGACTTAGCAGGTTAAGCTGTATACAGCAGTTCAGCAATGAACGTGTTTTTTCTGTAACCTTCCAGGAGTCCATTGCCTGTATGAACTAATAAGTAGTAGCTAATAACACCTATTTTCTCTCATTTCATTATGATTACTAGAGAAAGATTAAGCATTTATTGCTAGTTAGGAGAGAAAGCTAAAAGAGAATTGAGGTGAAGAACAGTTATTTAATTTGAACTCTATTGGGGATGAGAAACTGTATGACTGACTAGAAGTGTATTAGGGTTTGGTTTTCATTTTTGTGCATGTCTTGATGTAACAAAGGTAACACTGAAAAGTACTGCAACTCCACAAAAGCACTGAATATCAAGGTGGCTGAAGTGCATCTCTTTAATTGCCATCTCATGTTACAATATGTATGATTGCTCTGAAAGTAATGCCTCCTATTCATTTTCATGGGAAATACAACAGATACAGAGTACAATAACACTAATTGATAGAGTGAATTCTCAGCTACAAAACACTCTTAACCTAGTTGTTGCCATTTTTAATAGCGATGAATGAGAGCCTGCATGCCATACTTTAAGAATCTGCACCACTGGAGGTGACTGCTGTTACTACTGCTGAAGTGCACCATTCACTGCCCCCCTATGCACACATCTTGGTGTTGGTCTTCATAGATGTTCAGCAAGTGTCATTGAATGTCAATAGGTGCCTTTTTTAATGTGGAGGAATTTAGGGGTGAATCTTTGCTTCTTGCACGTCCGTATCAGATACCATATTGTATTACTGCCCCTCTGCTCCCATCTGTCACACAGAAACAAAATGTAACTGAATACTGGTGGGAAGATTCAATCTCTACTGCCATACCACCAATAGCTTTTTCAGACATGGGTCAAAATAACAAAATTAGAGGCATTATTTTTGGAGCAGCCCTAGCAGGTTTGCACTTGAAATGTTCAACATAGTTTTCAGGAGACTAAGTTTTAATTTGTGTACTGCCAGTTTCCTGTGTGACTTTAGGAAAGTTGGTTAATTTCTCAGTGTTTAATTTAACTTCATGGTTTGTTTGTTTGCTTGGTCATTATGTTTTGTCTATCACTACTTGTTTAGGCTGGGGCATCGATTTAAGCAAAGATTTTCTCAGAATGTGTGCCTTTTATAAGAAAGGGCCCTTACTTTGGTTGACTGTTGTAAGAATTAAATAGTAATTCAGCCAAACACTGTCAGCTTCATGTTACTACAAATATTCTATAAGAATGCTAAAAGACAGACAGCCACAGTGTATAACAATCTAGTTCTTATGAATTACTGCGTAATGAAAATCAATTAAAATGGAAATATCTTTTCCCATTGCTACTTTTTGAATGAAACCTCGAAGCATCATTTTTACACCCCATGTAACAGGAGGAACTCATTCTTACTGAAGAAACTAACATACTGCCCCAAGAAAGTAACAACATATCTCACAAAAATAACAGTATTTAACTGAGGGGTAAAGTGAGTTAGAGAATATGGCGTGCTTGCTAACTGTGCAAATGCCAAAGGTGCTATCATTCTCCCTAAAAAATAAAGTATTTGTTATTGGCAATTACTATAAAAAAAAAAAAACAACCTAAGAGCAAATCAGTGAATCTAGTGATTTTCTTAGTTTATAATTTTACCTATGACCTGTAAGACATTTCAGAAGTGCTTTGTTAGACCTCTGTGGCTTCTGGATCAGGACCATGTGGCACAAAATTGAAAACATCCTTAAAGTGTCTTGAACTGTGAAATGCAGCTGTAGTGAATGCCTTAAATACGTTTTTCTACACAAGTAGAAGCTCTTTGAGTTAGAAAAGCATTTGTCTAGAGCTTAGTCCCCAGGTATACATACACCTGGATTTTTGCAGATGTTTATCTTCCCTACACTGGGAAATATCTGTACATGCTCAGGAGGGAGTTATCTTGTTTGTGGCTTGTGTGCCTGCAACCTCAGTGGACTTTGGAATCCAGTGTTTCCTTGTGTTGCCACATGCTTAATACAAATGCCCTCTTCAGAAAATGTATTGACAGGCACACCTATTTAGCAAAACTTAGCAACATTTTTTCCAGGTGTTTAAATCATCCAAATGCAGGTGTCTTTAACAGACAAACAGAACAGGTCTCTGATCTCATGTTGATCCTTTCTTCTATTTCTCCAGTTTCAAAATATCAGGATTTTATTTAAAATATGAAAGTACTAGGTTTATTGCTCCAGAAAATAAGATGTATTTTGTGTGAACATAAGGAAAATAAGACAAAAAACACTTTTTTTCCCTTTTCAAAGAATAGTTAGCATTTTAGCTGAAATTCAGAAGTACTTTTCAATGTTCAGCTAAAATTGCCACTTTCAAATCTGCCAACAGCAATAGGAAGAATAATCCTACTGTGAATTTAAATTGTAAAATTAAATGCAACTTTTAAATAATACTTAAATGGTGTCAACAGCTTCTCACTAATTTATTCTATTTCTTTCACAATGTATTTCCTATAGTTTAAAAAGGGGCTAGTGTATGCTGACACCAGTTTATACAGCTTGAGAATTTGCCTCAATATACTTAAAAGTGATGCATGCTCAAATTTGAGAGTTAAGTGATTTATCACTGAAATAAATAAATGAGGTTTCCTATTGGTTTTGCTCAAATGTATTGACATTCTTTTCAAAACCAAAATTAATGTCTACATGTGTTATATAGAACATCTTAAGAATACTGTTAGTCAAAAATTTTACAGAAGTGAAGAAGTTTAAATAAATATAGCCTCAGTTGTACCTATTCTAATAATTGTTTCAAACAAACATCTTCATTGAGCTAATAGTCTCCAATGAAGAATAAACAAATACTCTAACAAAAACTAAATAATACTATAATTCCAAATTGATTTTTTTTGGTTACTCAGCTATTGCATGCATGGATTTTAATTTTCTCAGTACAAAAAGCTTTGACCTATAACAAATCTCTCTCTTCCTCTGAGGGAAAAAAAGTATTTTCTTGAGTCCTTACTGAGGTTATCAGTTTGAAATAATTACTGAAGTTGAGGAATGAAGAGGATGGGGGTCAGGATGCAGCTGTAATATTATGATGAAAGATATTCTCCTTTCCATAATTGCTGCTTATCAAAATGTTAGAGTATACCACTTTAGGGGAAATAGATATGATGCTTAAAGAAAATAAGAATTTATTCACAGAAAACAAAATTGTAAAGGTTGGAAGGGACCTCTAGAGATTACTTAGTCCAACCCCACCTGCCAAAGCAGGCTCCCTAGACCAGCTTGCACAGGTAGATGTCCAGGCGGGGCTTAAATATCTCCAGAGAAGGAGACTCCACAGCCTCCCTGGGCAGCCTATTCCAGTTCTCTGTCACCTGCACTGTGAAGTTCTGATGCACATTTCTGTGGAACTTCCTACGCTTCAGTTTTTAGTCATTTCCCCTCATCCTATCACCACGCACTGCTGAGAAGAGTCCAGCCTTGTCCCTTTACCTGCTGCACCTAAGGTATTTATAGACACTGATCATACCCTCTAAGTCTTCTTTCTTCAAGGCTGACCAGGCCCAGGTTGCTTAGCCTTCCCTCATAAGATAGATGCTCCAGGCCCTTTATCATCTTTGTGTCCCTCCACTGGACTGTCTCCAGGAGATCCCTGTCTTTTATGTACTGGGGAACCCAGGACTAGACATGGTATTCCAGGTGAGGCCTCACCAGGGTGGAATACATGGGGAAGATTACCTCCCTTGACCTACTGGCGATGTTGTTTTTTTTTTTTACTGAACCCCAGGAATGTACTTATATTAATATGAATTAGTATATTATGTTGTGCAGATGTTGTTTCCTACTCACAGTAGAGAACCTTGTGATAGAGACAAGCAGTGAGCAGCAGAGGAACTCATGAGCTTAAATAAAGAGAAGTGCAAATTCCTGTACATGGGATGTGGCAATCCCCATTATCAATGCAAGCTGGGGGGTAAAAGGATTGAATGTTGCCCTACTGAAAAGGACTTAGGGGTATTGGTGGGTTGTAAGATGTACATGCGCCAGCAATGTGCCCTTACAGCTCAGAAAGCCTATTACATCCTGGTCTGCTTCAAAATCATAGAATTATAAAATGGCTTGGGTTGATAGGAATTCAGTTCCAGCACCCACTGCCATAGGCAGTGTTGCAACCCACTAGATTAGGCTGCTGAGATCCCCATCCAAGGTGGTACTGAATGCTGCCAGAAATGGGGCATCCACTGCGTCTGGGCAACTTGCTCCAGAGTCTCACCATAGTCTGAGTAAATAATTTCCCCTGAACACCCAATTTAAAATTCCCCTCTTTTAGTTTGAAATCATTCCTCTGGTCCTATCACTACCAGACAATG
>VXAB01011853.1:17766-65223 GCA_013399175.1 Odontophorus gujanensis
TTCCAGTTCTCTGTCACCCTTACTGTGAAGTTCTGATGCACATTTCTGTGGAACTTCCTACGCTTCAGTTTTTAGTCATTTCCCCTCATCCTATCACCACGCACTGCTGAGAAGAGTCCAGCCTTGTCCCTTTACCTGCTGCACCTAAGGTATTTATAGACACTGATCATACCCTCTAAGTCTTCTTTCTTCAAGGCTGACCAGGCCCAGGTTGCTTAGCCTTCCCTCATAAGAGAGATGCTCCAGGCCCTTTATCATCTTTGTGTCCCTCCACTGGACTGTCTCCAGGAGATCCCTGTCTTTTATGTACTGGGGAACCCAGGACTAGACATGGTATTCCAGGTGAGGCCTCACCAGGGTGGAATACATGGGGAAGATTACCTCCCTTGACCTACTGGCGATGTTNCATGGTATTCCAGGTGAGGCCTCACCAGGGGGGAATACATGGGGAAGATTACCTCCCTTGACCTACTGGCGATGTTGTTTTTTTTTTTTACTGAACCCCAGGAATGTACTTATATTAATATGAATTAGTATATTATGTTGTGCAGATGTTGTTTCCTACTCACAGTAGAGAACCTTGTGATAGAGACAAGCAGTGAGCAGCAGAGGAACTCATGAGCTTAAATAAAGAGAAGTGCAAATTCCTGTACATGGGATGTGGCAATCCCCATTATCAATGCAAGCTGGGGGGTAAAAGGATTGAATGTTACCCTACTGAAAAGGACTTAGGGGTATTGGTGGGTTGTAAGATGTACATGCGCCAGCAATGTGCCCTTACAGCTCAGAAAGCCTATTACATCCTGGTCTGCTTCAAAATCATAGAATTATAAAATGGCTTGGGTTGGACCTTTAAGATCATCTAGTTCCGACCCCCTTGCTACAGGCAGGGACACCTTCCTCTAGACCAGGTTGCTCTAAGCCCCATCCAGCCTGGCCTACTGCAAGTGTACCCTCTTCCAGCATTTCCCCTCATACTGTTGCTACCTGTCCTTCTAAAAAATCGCTCCCCAGCTTTTCTGTAGGCCCCACTCAGGTGCTGGAAGGCCACTGTAATGTCTCCTCAGAGTCTCCTCTTCTCCAGGCTGAAGTGCCCCAGCTCTCTCAGTCTGCACTCATAGGGAAGAAGCAGCATGTCCAGTAGGTTGAGGGATCCTGGCCCTCTTTTCTGTGCTGGTGATTCCTCACCGGGGATGCTGTCCCCAGCTGTAACTTCCTAAGTACAGAAGAGACATGGACCCACCAGTTTATCCAGAAGAGGGCAGCAAAAGTGATCCAAGGGATGGAACACATCTGCTACAAGGACATTCTGAGAGAGCTGGGGCTATTCAGCCTGGAGAAGGAAATCTAAAGGACAGATTTTTTTTGACTGGATATAAGAAGTAGTTTATTATGATAAGGACAGTGAAGCACTGGTACAGATTGCCCAGAGAGGTGGTGGATGCCCTGTCCTTGAAGACATTTGAAGTCAGGCTGGAGGGGTCCCTGAGCAACCTCATCTAGATGTAAGTATCCCTTATAGTTGTAGAGGAGCTGGAGTAGATGACCTTTAAATGTCCATTACAATTCAAATGATTCTGTGACTCTATAGTATTTATGTAATAAATTTGGGTGAAAATGAACTCGGGAACATTATAAGGTAAACCTTCTACTAACAAGGTCTGTGATTTCAATTTTTATCACAACATCTATTAGAGATTACTTCAGTTAGAAGAATGTAAACAAATACACTGATTTGTATTTACAGTACAGATAAATCTGCTTTCCATTATTTTCAGTGATATCCTATATGGGCTTTGACAAACTTGCTAAAGGATTTTTTTTCTTTCAGAGGTGCTAAAATTGGAGGATGAACTGTACAGTAAAATCTTTCCACTGGAAATATATTGAAAGTAGTCCTCATTCAGAAATGGCTTGGGTTTGAGCAATAAGTATTTATCAGTGGGATAACATTCAGTCAAAACATTTACCAAAGCATATTACAATTTAGGTCATGTTTTAAATATATATGTATTTGAAACAACATACTGTGTTGTTATACATGCCTTAATGCTCTTACGGAAGGTGTACATGATAGTGTAGTACTATGTAGAGACTCTAGAGCTAGCTTACAAAAAATAGCAATAGAATCATGATTAGTGCAGCAATTCTTCCAGGTGAGTGCGTTCTCTGTTTCTCAACAGACCTTATTCACTAGGTTACAATATTGTATAGTTTTGCTCTGTGGGGTAGCTGGATCACAAGCATCAGTCAGACCAGAGATGAACTTCCCCCGGTAAGGTTCCTGTTTCCTCTATCCTGTCTTATCTCACAAAACATTTTTCTGTAGGACTCAAAGCCCAAGTGTGACAGCTAATTCTCCACAGATCCATACAGGACCTTCACTTCCTGGATGTATACAACAAACATCCAAATTGTGGATTTCTCATTCAAAGTAAAATACATGCAACAGNCTATTACATCCTGGTCTGCTTCAAAATCATAGAATTATAAAATGGCTTGGGTTGGACCTTTAAGATCATCTAGTTCCGACCCCCTTGCTACAGGCAGGGACACCTTCCTCTAGACCAGGTTGCTCTAAGCCCCATCCAGCCCGGCCTACTGAAAAGGACTTAGGGGTATTGGTGGGTTGTAAGATGTACATGCGCCAGCAATGTGCCCTTAAAGCTCAGAAAGCCTATTACATCCTGGTCTGCTTCAAAATCATAGAATTATAAAATGGCTTGGGTTGGACCTTTAAGATCATCTAGTTCCGACCCCCTTGCTACAGGCAGGGACACCTTCCTCTAGACCAGGTTGCTCTAAGCCCCATCCAGACTGGCCTACTGCAAGTGTACCCTCTTCCAGCATTTCCCCTCATACTGTTGCTACCTGTCCTTCTAAAAAATCGCTCCCCAGCTTTTCTGTAGGCCCACTCAGGTGCTGGAAGGCCACTGTAATGTCTCCTCAGAGTCTCCTCTTCTCCAGGCTGAAGTGCCCCAGCTCTCTCAGTCTGCACTCATAGGGAAGAAGCAGCATGTCCAGTAGGTTGAGGGATCCTGGCCCTCTTTTCTGTGCTGGTGATTCCTCACTGGGGATGCTGTCCCCAGCTGTAACTTCCTAAGTACAGAAGAGACATGGACCCACCAGTTTATCCAGAAGAGGGCAGCAAAAGTGATCCAAGGGATGGAACACATCTGCTACAAGGACATTCTGAGAGAGCTGGGGCTATTCAGCCTGGAGAAGGAAATCTAAAGGACAGATTTTTTTTGACTGGATATAAGAAGTAGTTTATTATGATAAGGACAGTGAAGCACTGGTACAGATTGCCCAGAGAGGTGGTGGATGCCCTGTCCTTGAAGACATTTGAAGTCAGGCTGGAGGGGTCCCTGAGCAACCTCATCTAGATGTAAGTATCCCTTATAGTTGTAGAGGAGCTGGAGTAGATGACCTTTAAATGTCCATTACAATTCAAATGATTCTGTGACTCTATAGTATTTATGTAATAAATTTGGGTGAAAATGAACTCGGGAACATTATAAGGTAAACCTTCTACTAACAAGGTCTGTGATTTCAATTTTTATCACAACATCTATTAGAGATTACTTCAGTTAGAAGAATGTAAACAAATACACTGATTTGTATTTACAGTACAGATAAATCTGCTTTCCATTATTTTCAGTGATATCCTATATGGGCTTTGACAAACTTGCTAAAGGATTTTTTTTCTTTCAGAGGTGCTAAAATTGGAGGATGAACTGTACAGTAAAATATCTTTCCACTGGAAATATATTGAAAGTAGTCCTCATTCAGAAATGGCTTGGGTTTGAGCAATAAGTATTTATCAGTGGGATAACATTCAGTCAAAACATTTACCAAAGCATATTACAATTTAGGTCATGTTTTAAATATATATGTATTTGAAACAACATACTGTGTTGTTATACATGCCTTAATGCTCTTACGGAAGGTGTACATGATAGTGTAGTACTATGTAGAGACTCTAGAGCTAGCTTACAAAAAATAGCAATAGAATCATGATTAGTGCAGCAATTCTTCCAGGTGAGTGCGTTCTCTGTTTCTCAACAGACCTTATTCACTAGGTTACAATATTGTATAGTTTTGCTCTGTGGGGTAGCTGGATCACAAGCATCAGTCAGACCAGAGATGAACTTCCCCCGGTAAGGTTCCTGTTTCCTCTATCCTGTCTTATCTCACAAAACATTTTTCTGTAGGACTCAAAGCCCAAGTGTGACAGCTAATTCTCCACAGATCCATACAGGACCTTCACTTCCTGGATGTATACAACAAACATCCAAATTGTGGATTTCTCATTCAAAGTAAAATACATGCAACAGCAGCCTCACCTTTCTGCACCATAGTATGCTCAGAGAAAACATACCAGTTTGAACATAAGAGTGGATACTCTCCATCTCCTGGGTGCTATTCAGAGACCTAAAAGAAATAAAGCAAAAAAAAGAAAAAGCTACTGAAACTATCTAGTTCATGGTTCAGACAGGAGAGAGTGTGAGCTGCACTGTCTTGCTACAAGTTCGAACTTACAAAGCTTTCTGTCTAGTTGAAAGGCAAGAGCCCTCTCTTTCAGGAGTAGTCAGCCTAACTGTTATATTTCCCCATAATCACATAATGAATTTCTCTCAGCACTGCAAGTCCTTTAGAAAAGTGCATGGTGGTATCCAGCCACAAATTATTGGATAGTATCTTAGAAAGAATAACGTTCCTGTAGGAAAAAAAGAATGTCCATAATACAGGTCAAGATGGAAGATAATAAGGTCCTTTACAGATAACACTGAAGAATAGTAAAGAGAGGCTTAAATAGCGTAACAAAGAGAGAGCAGAAATAAAATATAAACCCATTTTATAGACATTACATAAAAATGCACCATTACATATGAAAACTTTTTTGTATATGGAGACTGTTGAAGAGAAAGGCTGATATATTGCATTATATTATCAATATAAAACAACTTTTTAATATTATAAAACAACAAGAATGTTTCATTAAAAATGAAATGAGTGGGATATTTCAGTGTAGTAATTTAAATGCCTGCAGCCACCATGACATTCAGCACAGTTAGACTGCAAATAGACTGCAATTTTTGTAATGGATGGAAATCTCCCTGCACTATGCATGCAGGGACACACAGAAATCTAAGCTTTCTGTCCACATGAAAGGCTTAAGAATCTGGCTTTATGTGGTAGTGACTAGACAGGGATTTAATAGGATAGAACTAATCAATTTGTTTCCAGTATACTGATGCTAGGTAATTGACTAGACCCAGTAATTCACTAGCAACAGCATATGATTCTGTGATATGATTTCTGTACTTTAATGTCCAGTTTTACAGTACTATACCACAGTGCAGCAGAACAGAGAACGTGGCTGTGAATAGTTGGGTTAAAATGGTCACACCCTTTACAGATAAATAAAGGAGTACACGATGAAAACTTTTTTGCTGTGCTTGACATTATGAAAATAATAGCTGTGGCTACTCAGCATCTCATAGAGTAGAGCTCATCAGTGACAATACTATTTAATGGAAGTTTAAATTTTGTTCTTAGAAGCTATAAAAATTTGAAAGAAGGACTAAACTGAAATAAAGCAATAGTTCAAAAGATAACAAAATAATAACTGTTGTGGGTTCATTTCCTGTAACATTCAATTTTATTTTCATGTTTTTGCAATTTAATTTTACAGTCCTTCAAATGTCTCTTACTAGAGGATAAGATCAGTAAGGAACTTAATAAATAAATAGGCAGAAGGGAACTTAATAAATAAATAGGCAGAAGTTCAGCACAGTGAAATGAGTGCTGAGTGAGTATAACATCACCGTAGTAATCAATTCACAGGTTGCGGCTCTCATGCATGTTACCTTCTGGTAAATCAGTGTAAATATTTACATGCTGAAATGAATCATGTTTACCAATCATTCTAACACCTGGTATTTCTGTGCAAAGAAACTGTACCACTGGTCATTCACAGTGAATGTAAATGATGAGTCCTTAATATCTTGTTTAGGTAAACAAGATCTTACCATCGGAATCTCAAAATGTTCATCTTTGAAGTACCTCATCAGAGAATGCTTTTCTTCAACTTAATGCAGACATCTGCAACTGAAATCAAACTTTTCTTGTCAAGAGCATATTTGCTTGGAAAATCTCCAATAGTCTTCTTTGATAAATAGTGATATCTGTCTAAAGAAAATTGCAGGATAGTAAAAATAAAAACCCCTTTATAATAGTTATGTCATGCATCTTAGTGCATTCTAGTTGTTATAGGGTTATTTTTACAGTTGAATAGATTTTAAATACAGAAAATACCATAACACTATAGCACACTATAATACTTTATCCCTTTACTTCTACATTGAACTCAGTGACTACTACTTGTCTAGATTATGATCACTTTTTGAATAAGCTATATCTTCTGAAAAGGCAACCAGGCCTAATCTGGTTTTAGTAAGAAAGGATTAAGCTGACAACACTCTTGGGTTGCCTGTTCCAAAGATGTCAACTGTTTACAGGCTGGTGTGGCCCAGTTTCATGACAATTGGTGTGGGGGACCCATGGACCCATGCCCTGGGAAAGAGGAAGGGGAAAAGGGAAAACGGAGATGGTCCTAAAAACAAAACAGCAGCAACAATCTGAGGAGGATAGCTAATTTACTAAATAAGATATCAGAAAGCAAAATAATACAATATAATTGGAATTAAAGCTAATAAATCAAATGAGCAAGTGAGACATGAGAGAGGACTATGACAGTCGCTGGCACCTTTCAAAAATAAATAAATAAATAAAAATATACAGGTCTGTCTAATCTATTTTAATTTCTCTAGTTTCAGTTTTTAGTCACTACTTCTTGTTTTGCATCTCTCTGCAAGGATTGATAATTTTTCCCTACCCAATGTCTCCAATGACTGCAATTAAGTCACTTCCCTAGCTTCTTAATAAAAATAAGCAGCTTGACACTTTCCATCATACTCACAATATCTCTCCATTCTCTCTTCAAGATGCTTTTGTACTCCTTTCCTCACTTCCTTTTTCCAATTTGCATCAAAACTTTTGAGACTATTTCAGTGTGCCATACATCAAGATGTCACTGACTGTTCCCAAACTTTTCAATTTGCTTGGCATATAAAAATGTCAAAATTTCAAAATGCCACTGAAATCTAGTCTGTCTAAAGGAGAGCATAACACCAAGGACAGGTGAAGCTTTGATTCAGAAAAAGCAGAGTTTTAAGGTTATGAAAGAGGTCTAAACATCCATACGACACACTATGTAAACAAGAATTTGTGCTATATCAGTTGCAGTAAACTTATCCTTAACCAGCTTGGAAAACTTTTTGCCAGAAACCACAGAATGAACAAAGAAAACTTGTGATTGAAGACATGACATTAAAGCATGTATTTTAAGACAAGTGCCACAGGAAAAATAGATATCAGTAGGAAAGGCTCCCATTGATTTTCTGTTCAGAATTTTTATGCATACACAACAAAGAGTACCTGTGTTTTTGATATAGTGACTAAAATTCTCAGTCTTCAGTAGCTGAGTGGAACTTACTTCTCTGTCCCATTATCTATGGAATAAATGAGCATTTAAAAAGGGAAAAAGATGACTTGGATGGTTTCTACCACCACAAGATTCACCCAGTCTTTCTTCTGATTTAAGCTTTTTATGAAGAGATACTGCTTTTTTAACAATATTGTCTTGCTTGAAAAATGAGTATTTTCCTCTCAAAAAATGAATTTTCCTATAGTACCAGCCTTTTAACAACCATTGGACATTAAAAGTGAAGCACATGTAGAAAACAGCTACATTCTCTAACCAATGTAATGAGATGCTATTCTACAAGAAAAAAATGGTACGAAAGAAAAATGCTTTGGGAATGACCTGTAGGGAGAGAAAGAAAGCAGTTCAGCAGTGTTACTGTTGTCATCGTATCTACTTGCTTAGTTCATGAAAGTCTATGCCATTTAGCATAAGCCATTATCATCAGTGCATTTTCATTTACAATTATTGGTGAGCACTCACACAGCAATACATATGTCTTCTTGTATCTTGTCATCTATATTTTGTTAGCATTTAGACTTGGCTGTAAATGATGCTCATTCAGTGTTATCAAAATGCTTTGCCACAGTTCTGCATGAATCTCATCAATAGTTGACAATGGACTCTGTTAAATGTACTGTACTTGCTTCTTTGCTTTCAAAAATAAAGAGCATTCATAACTAGCAGAATGTGCCGCATAAAATACCATCAAAAGATCTGCCATATTGCAAATATTCTGCTGATAGCCAGAAGGGAAGGCAAACTCAGTCCCTGAGTAATGAGTCTCTTTCATCTAATTTACCAGATCATGACATCTTAAGCTTATATAAGGGGCAATTGAAGTTTCTAGTGTCTAATTACACTGTGGTCAATTATTTTTTTGCTGTGGTGAACCGAGCATATAAATTCAGAACAATTCTAACAGAAGCATTGGTTAAAATAAGAAGGGAAGTTTTCTCAATTCAGGAATGCTATTTCATTGCTTAACTCCTTTTCTCAAAAAGACCTAAACAAGGAATAAATTCACTGCTGAAATACATAATAATCAGTTCCTTGATTTCAAATACTTAAAACTGTGTATTACTCAGTCGTTTTTTCTTTTTGTTTCTCAACCCATGTAGTATCACTTGTTGCTAGGTTCACATGCTGACTTTGAACTGACAAAAAAAGCAGTTGGGAAAAAGCAAATGAGTTATCAGTGAAGAAACTTCTTGAGAATCTAATGTCCACTTATCCTTGACAGTTGTATCTTTGTGTGATCTTCTGCTGTAAGTTTATTGGAGAAAGTGGTGAACTAGAATTAGATCTTTCTGACTGGGAATAAAATGTTGACATTTTTACCTTCCAAAATTTATTAACCTACTTCATCATATCCTTTTTTTTCTTTAAACAGTTTCAGACTTTCATCTTTCTCTGTAACCTATCTGACCTTTCTTTTCTTGACTGTCTTAACATATTTTTAAATATTCTATTGAGTTCTGGTGTCCCATATTAAGACAATGAAATATTACCTGAATATTATATAGAGTGGAAAGATTATCTTATATGACATGTAAATGAAAATCCTGTTTATGTATGTTACAATATAATCTTTGCTTTTAAACACCAGAATATTACCCTTTACTATGTATAAGCTATAAGCCATACTACATACGTATATACACACCCAGGATCTGTTCTAAAGAATTCATAAGGATAGTTTGACAGGAAATATCTACCAAAGAGGATTGGATTTGCATTTTATGGAGTTCTGCTAATCCAAGTAACAGCTAGATTGTTGTTTGATTTAATTTCATGTGATTTATTTTCCTTTTCACTTTACCTCACAAATGAAAATTAGCACATCTGGCTTTAATAAGTTAACAATTTCCAGGAAACAGGTCTGCCTTTTTTAGTAGGCAACCAACATTTTCCAATTAAAAAGAATTAATTTTCAATATGCACAATTATTCAAGAACTAATTTTACTTCATAGTATTATTTCTAAATTATTAAATCACTAATATAAAGAAAAGAAAAAAGTTAAATACTTGTTATAATTAATTAGAAACAAATTCTACATATAAAAGTTTATAAATATACATCAAATGCTCAGATCCACCTCAGGATGATCAGTGACCATTTTTGTCAATTGTTCTGTCAATACTTACGAAGATGTAAGAGAAGTTGTAATTTTCTACCTATTATTCAGAAAGTGGATAAAAACTATACATTATATGATCTGAAGCAGATAAGTTAAAGATTAATATCCTCTTCAAACTTGTAAGTTACAGCTATATTTAATATATTGTCAATTTTCATGCAGTTTCAACATGAAATATGTAGCTGTGGCAGCAAATATGCAGTGAAAAAGCCATGAAGAAGAGTGAGAATTTGGGGGGTTATGTTTTAAGTTGTCTATACACACAGACAGTAGGCATTGCACTACAACTGAAAAAATGGAAAAGGACCTTTTAACTTGCACTTCACAATAGCTTCAAAAACAACATCTCCTAAATGATGGAATCATTACAAGTCATGGGAGTGTGACTCTGAATAGCAGTGGCAGGAAATAAAATAACTGTGTATTTTTAGATGTACTGCTGTTCATCATATCTGACACGTTCATTTACATATTCTTACCTGGCTGTCTGCCATCCACTCTTAGAGCTTCTGAAGTAACACAAATCCAATTTTATGAGTACCTATTTACAAGTATCTTAATTCTGGAGTACTGTACTCATATGGAGTGCAACATCCAGATGTGAAGTCCTGGAGAAGAACAGGCTCTGGGAAGACCCAATAGTGGTCTTTCAGTGTCTGGAAGGGGGCTATAATAAAGAAGGGGACAGACTTCTCAGCCGAGTCTGTTGTGACAGGACAAGGGGGAATGCCTTCATACTAACAAAGGGGAGATTTAGAGTGGATGTAAGAAAAAAGTTTTGTATTATAAGAGTAGTAAAGTCAGAATAAATTGTTTAGTTTACCGCTATGCCCCTTCAACAAGGTTTGTAGTTTCAGAGAGTTGGATAAATGTTTGTGCAGTGAAGGGTAAAGGTTATAACACAGAGCTATTGAAATACTAAAAAAATTACCTTTTCACCTCTGAGCAACCTTTCACCTCTTGAGGTCAGACACAAATGATATTACTATTACGTCAATATATGTCAGCAGTTACTGCCTATGGATGTTATACTAATAAATCATATAGCCATCCCATAAATATGTTACCACACAGAGTTAATAGTCAAAGAAAAAGAAAATCACTATTCAATGATCAGTAAACACATCAAAGAAGCAAGAATAAAGAATTTCAATTAATTCATTCCAGAAAGAAAGTAGAAAATGAATCTACAGAGATTGTCACTGTTTTCTCCTTGGCCTGATTCTGAATTCCACCCATCTCTGTTTACAAATACTCTCAGAAACATGAAAACAATTTCATTCAAAAGTCACTGAAGTCAAAGTGAGTTCAGGAGCATATTTCAAAAATCTATTTTACATTAAATCCACTTCAGAGTTATTTTATAACTAACTGGCTAGTCCAGTTACTAATAACAATGTCAACTAAATTCAGAATGACTACTATTCTGAACTACAGAGATATTCTAATACCTGAGAACTGGAATATGTATTTAGGAAGTAGTAGATATGAATACCATTAGGATCATTTGAACATTCTGCATAATATTGCTGTAAACAGGACAATATTTTCAGTATCATATCTTCCCATTTTACTTGAAAATTCTGGAATTGAGAAATTGTCAGCACAGAAAGACACACAGAGTACTGGACTCTAGGAGTTCGGAGGTAAATGCTTCTTCTAGACAATTTCAAATACCTGGTTTACCAGTGGACAGTTCATCCAGTTTTTATCTGAGGATAAAAGTTTTTTTTATCTTGAGCTTACTTAGCAGTGGCACTATGATTTCTGCTACTAAACAGAGAACACAACAGTGCTTCCCTGCACAGTGAAAGAGTCCTTTTGTGGTTCTAAATCTAGAGTACTTAAATAAGCTTTGCAAGTGGCTTCAATGCCTTAGGAATTATCCCATTATTTATTCTTCATCACCTATCTTTTGACATACAAAAACAAAAAATGAATTAAAAAATAGGTATTACCTTCTGTAATAATAGTATATTAATAAAGTATGAGCCACATGCCTATGGTCAGATTCTGGAGTGCAAGTTGATTTTTTAAGTTTGAACATTTATTGTTAGATTTTGAAGGAGAAAAACAGTAAGTAAGTAGCTTGGGAGAAATTACGTTTTAATCAGATGTGTTCTGAAAAGAGAGTAAGCACTTTTAAAAATTCCAACCATAATCCTTAATTTCTGAATCTTTTTCTTTACTAGCACTCTTATAGTTCGCTGAAGAGAACAGTGAATCCTGTAATATTACAAAAGCTGACATTTGTGTCTTTCACTTTCCTTTAATTCTGTTCCATGCTGACCTCTTGTGTGGAGCCAGTACCAGAAAACATAGTTTTGACAGCAGTGTTTACATGAATGTTTGACAAGCATCTGCCAGCCCTTAGCACTCTTCAAGACTGTCACACAAAAGACAGCCAGGGAACCCTGGAGCTTTTGCCACCTGAAAGCATAATCTGAGTGTTTTCTGAATTTCAAATGAGCACAGATTGTTCTTTTGTAACTCAAAATACAATCTATGTAATGTTTACTGTAAGAATATTTTAATCAGAAAATACATTGTTCTTTTTTTAATAAAATACAGCTTTGAGGTACAAGGTTAAAATGTCTTGCATTGCATATTTGTCTCAATAAATTTTCTTTGATCCAACTGGATTAAAAGAAAGTAGCCTGATAAAATTGAGTAGTTGACAAGAATACTGACTGCATGAATAGTGAGCAATTACTTGCAAACACTTTGATGACTTCTGATTAGATGTTTCCATTTCAACTGTGTTCTCAAATATTTTAATTTGCTTTCTGCAGAAATTATAAGTAGCAAAGTTTTTGGTTTACTTGTGTCAATTTCTAAAGTTTAATACTTCAGTTGACTCCTCAACTCTGAGTACACAAGTACAACTCTAAATTCTACCAGTAACCAGCTGTGTGGCCTTGATTTAGGTGAGTGTTTTTCACAGTCTTTTGCTCATGCTGCATTGGCCCAAACCGCTTAGACTTAATATAGTTTGGAAATTCAGAATCTGTGTATCTATATCACCTTGTCACCACATTCCCTTCCACTCACAAACTACTGCTGTACACATGGATTCTTATTAGGAAATGGCAAATAACAAACCAGTAGAAAAAGGTCACATCTGTTTATTAGTAAGTATACCAACTTAGTAACTGTGTACATGTACACTGCTTAGTATTACCCAAAAACGTTTGATTTATATCTAAGGAGAGCTTTAGATATAAGGCAACTAAACAAGCACTCAGATTTCATACTGCTGAGGGCACCAGACTCATTTCCTGGTGTTGCTAGAAATTGGAATCTGCTTTTTTCAATGCTGTGATCAACCCAAACTGCCAATCTCTCAAGTCTGTAATCTTTATATAGTAGCTGTCATTCTCATGCACAGACCTATGTCCTCTAACAGCAAGGAGTAACAAGCTCAGCTTTTGAAATACCTTATCACAGATCTCTGGCCTTTCCCCTTTCCTTTCTACCTTCTTTCATTGCTTAAACAAGTTTTACACCTGCCCTTTGACTTCTCAGTGCATCCTGTTTCCTCTCTATCTGTCAAGAGTGAATATTAATGAAGAAGAAAAAAGTTTTCATTGATGTCAAGAACATACTCATTTCTTAGCAAATACATAATGTTCATTTGAGCAAACTGATAAAAGCCATCTATGCTATGCATTATTTATGCAACTCTGTTCTTGATTTGTTTTGTAAATAAACATATATCTGTTACTTGTTTACTGCGTAGAAAAATTGGTAAAGGAGTTTTATGGGGTCATGCAAGTAAGGAATTTATTGGTTTATCTTTCATATATCTGTTTTATATAAATAATATAAATATAAACATAATAAAGTTAGTAACATCTATGGCATAACTCCACTGATTTCCACTTGGAAAACAGAAAACACAGTAGCTGCAATGAGTGAAATTGTACTCAGGAAGATTTAGGGCATATTGAAGAAAGTTGAACAAATCATATTATCTGAATGAACATCCAGAACATGGTGTTAGATTGAGATTCCATTTAAACTAGATTGAGAGTCTGTTTTACCATCAAATTATAGCTTCTTCTGTGTTTGTTCTTGTGAGAATTCATACTCCTATCCCACATCTTTTAAGGCCCAGAACAGATGGATGAGTTAATTTGTTGGGCTTACACTTCAGGAAACAACATGGGACCTGATTTTGCTTATACTACGCCAATGATGTCCTGGGCTACATCAGAATAGGGGTGGCCAGCAGTAGCCAGCAGGGACATGGAAGTGATTGTCCCTCTCTACTCTGCCCTCGTGTGGCCCCATCTGCAGTACTGCATCCAGGTCTGAGGCCCCCCAGTACAGGGAAGTGGAGCTGTTGGAGAACGCTCAGAGAAGGGCTGTAAAGAGGATCAGAGGACTGCAGCACTTCCCCTACAAGGACAGGCTGAGGGAGCAGGGCTTGTTCAGCCTGCAGAAGGGAAGGCTGCAAGGAGACCTCACTGGATCCTTCTAGTATTTAAAAGAGGATTATAAAAAAGCAGGGAAATCAACTTTTTACAAAGGGTAGATAGTGATAATACGAGAGGGGAATGATTTTAAGCTCCAAGAGGAAATATTTAGATTGGATATCAGGAGAAGTTCTTCACAGAGGGAGTGGTGATGTACTGGAACACTGGAACGCTGTTCAGAGAGGCTGTGGATGCTCTACTCCTGGAGGTATTCAAGACGAGGTTGTATGGGGCCCTGGGCAATCTGGTCTAGTACCAGATCTGGAGGTTGGTGGCCCTGCCTGTGGCAGGGGGATTAGAACTTGAAGATCCTTGTTGTCCCTTCCAACCCAAAGCATTCTGTGATTCTACAATACTTTTTTTTATTTCAAACACTCAAAAACCTCACCTTACATTTTCAGGTCCTGAGGCAAGAAATATGAGATAGCATGCCTTATCACCAAAGTACAGAGCTAGGGAAAGATTACCAGTAATAAAATAAGTCAATGAAGAAGATGGAAGAGACATTATTTAGCATGAGAATGCATTCAAAATAGAATTTGCTGGAGCATAATTATCCAAATTCAGATTGTGCAGGAACAGAAGTTATTAATGTTCTATGAGATGCATCATGTCACCTATTTTTAAGCCTTTACTCTATGATTTATGAGCCTTTACTCTATATGATTTCTGCTCTTATGTGTTAATGAATACTTTCTAGGAAATCTTTTATCTTTTTGTTAAAGTAGACCAAAATGTGTTAGTACACTTGTCAAGCAACAGTTGGCTTATTTGCACCATCCTCTCTCTATCTGCTGTATGTGTATGTGAGGTTAATATAATCATACAAAAACAATAGTAATCTACTTGTGCCAATTAGAGAAGAAACTTCCAAAATACAAATGGGATAGAGAATGAAAAAGCAACATAATATTAATGAACATATAAAAATTCCAGTCAGTGCTTGAGGTGCCACTGATTAGACTGCCTAGCAAGCAGTGTTTTAGTGTTCCCAGATGAAGGCCAGCTGGCTTTTTCTTTCAGATCATGATTGTGTATGCTCAATTTTGCTCTCAATTATACTAGTATGTATTAGGTGTAACTCTGCTGTCTTCCAAGAAATTTCTTTCTGTTCACACCAGTGTAACTGAAATTAAAATTTGCTACTCTCAATTCTACAAAAGAGGTTGAAAGGTTTAATCAATTCTGCAGAAAACATGCTTTTAAGACAGTGTTAGTTCCTTATACTGTTCAAAGCAGTATAAATCTATTTTAAGTTTATCACAGATTTTTTTAATTGACACATTCTTGTTGAAATATCCTGCTCTAGAAGAAATTTTCTTTGAAGAATATTTCCCCAAATTTCATAATAAATTAAAAACATTCTAACTTGTTTTTGTCAAGGCTAGATCTTAATCTTTTCAGTACTTTCGAATTCTATTAGCAATATTTTTCTGCTCATCAGAGTAACCTGGCGGCAGGTTTCAAGTACTTTGCAATACTTTTTCTAAAACAAAACAAAAGAAAATTGCTAGTTAATATTTCCCATTTTTGCGCATAAGCTGTGAAATTGCATAACTAGCTGAAACTAATGAAACAAACTCTCAGTCTTGAGGGGAATGAAATACAAAAATGCTTAGTACTTATGAGTCTCAACCACAGAATTTTCGCATTGATCTCATCGGAGACACAAATATCCAGACATACATTTGATGACACGAGTTGCAGGAATAAAAAACATTTTGCTAGTAGTTTCTCAAAAAAAATTGTGCTCAATAAATGCAAATGTACAACTGTAGGAAGCCAATTAATGGAATAGGGGGTTGTCACAAGACATTCCTTGAAATTGCTGTTTCTCTTTGGTAAAGAATGATGTAACTGCATTTACATCAGAATCATGCAGGGAATATTTCCAGCAATTGGAACATAATCATACACATTGTTAAAAAGTCTCTGGTGCACTTCTGGCTTCAGGGTTGGCTATGACTTTCCCAGACAATTGCTGTACACAGCTGGGAGCTACAGCAGGCCAAGGGCTGCACCTATTAGGCAGTTTGGATTATGTCACCACTGTTGAAGAGGGAAGTAGCGTAATAGCATGGATATGGGATGCTCCATTCCAGCTGGCCTCAGTGCCAAGAGCAGTCCCGAGCATGTTTAATTTATGAATTTATATCTAATCTATAGTGCCAAGAAGAGGAATGAAAACAGCTGTCCCATGCTTTGAGTGCCCAAACTGCCAACCATGGATAGTACAGAGAAGAAAGAAATCGATAAAGAACCAAGAAACAAAGTCTGAGACAGATGCTCTATTCCCAGAGTTGTTAGTGGAGGGAAATAATGAAATTTTTTTTAGGTCTGGAATGTTTTTTAGTGAAGAAAAGAAGCAAGAATTATGACAGTAACCTTTGGTATACAGACAATCAAGGTTTAAATTAAAATTTGTATTTTGCTTGATTCAGGCCAATTCATAGACCTTCTTAAGCACTATGCCAGGAGATATTCTCTATAAACTACTTTCAGTTATACTTGTTGATACTGTCCCACATACAAAAGACAAACTTACAGCTAGGGAGAGGGAAATGGCTTAAGACAAGAGCAGTTGGTGCCAATCTTAGACTGCTGAGAACTCTGCTATCCCCATGCTAGATATGACTACAAACCAGTCTAAGGGTTTAATTTCAAAGTTTCAGTGTTTTCTGTACAATTGATAGCACATCCTCCCTTACAAATAATTTGGGAACAAAGCTAGATTTGAATGGTTTGCTTAGAAAAGACTATTAAATTTTAAGTATTATTTTCTTTGTATACTTTTTGTAGTCTTGTCACATTGTTTATGTGACATTTCTTTGCTGCTTTCCATTCAGAGGACTTTCCTCAGATTGTTCTGATATGCAAACGGAAAAATATTTACTTATGTGTGAGAGACTTTTTTTTTCCATATACTTGGAAACTTTGAAACCATACTGGATTCCAACTTCTACAAGATAAGAAGGGCATAGCACTGATATTAGTAGAAGATGTGGTTCTCAGCAGCTTTGAAAACCTGTTTCTGAATTTTGGGGACCAGCAAAAGGAGATATAGCAGCTCATTATCTATGAGTATTAATACTCGTGTCTATTCTAAATGCAAGACAATCAGTAATAATCTGATCTTTATTTTTTCTTCATATACTTCTTAAATTTCCTTATCCTCTTTATTATTTTCAGCATTATCTTTTTTTAAACCTACACCAAATGGCTTAAACAAAAAATAAGTTAAGCCTATATGCATATAACATTCTTACTGATGTATGGATACTCCTATGTGTCACAATATTAGCCCAATTGAAATAAAAAAACATCTCTCGCCCAATTCTTTTTTTTTTTTCTTCTGTCTCTGGGCTTGAAGATTTTTTGTCAGTCTTTTCCTCCAGCATGATAATCACTTGGCAAATCTCTAGAAGTCAGCAAAAACACTGAGTCTGAGCCTGGCAGAGACTGACCTCAGAACTAATGCAGAAATTGATTGCTTTCATAACCCAAGTAGTTGTTATCAGTGTTTTACTTTAAGCTAATGAGTAAATACCCGTTACAGAATTAACATTTTCAGAACTCCCAATCAAAAGTCCTGAGGAAATGCAGACTGCTTCAAAAACCTTGTTTAAAACTTAGTAACACTGTGAAATAAGGAAAGATTTCTTCTATGTCCAAAATACTACAGTTACTCTCAGCAAGAAAAGCTACTACCCAGACAGACATGCACAGAAAACAGCAAACTGGGAAAGCACACCTTACAGCAACAGAGTCTTCAGATTGCTGGCTAGTAAGCTGGAAAAACTAAAATCTATCAAAATTTCGAAGAAACAGACAAGTATATGAAAAGTTCAACAAAGTTATGTGATAAATTCTGCATCAACTTAAAGTGCACTTGACTGAGCAAGCCACTGGGTGGCTTGAAACATAAGCAGTACCCCATGATAGCAACCAAAACAGTATCTTAGGTCTCAAGAAACATCTCCTGTGGCAACATGGCACTCCAGGAAGAACAGAATCAGAGAATGGGACTCATTTCAAAAATTCTCGTGTAAATACTTGGGCCAAAGATCATGGCACTGAATGGATTTATCATATCCCCTATCATGCAAGAGCTTCTGGAAAAATTGTACGATATAGTTTTAACAACCCATTATGTTGAAAGCAATGAGTGGCAGAACATTTAAGCATTTGGAGAAGCATTTGGTAGAAGCCACCTGGTTGGTCAACACTCAAGGCTCTATCAATCGAGATGTTCCTAACCAATCCAGCTCCCTACATACTGTAGAGGAAGATAGGGTCCCTGTAGTACATGTAAAGAGCATGTTGGGAAAGCCTCTCCATGGAACTGTATTTGCCCAGGGACCTGAGTCCGTACAGTCAGTAATTCCATGTATATATATATATATATAGCACAATGTAGGGATGTGGAATAAGGGGTTAAATGTCATGGTTTTATGATTTTCATCATTGGTATTCCACATCATAACATCATGCAAGGTTAAAAAGTTAATGCTCCAATTCCACGGAGTACCAAATTTCCAGGTACCTGGCTCTCAGAAGAAAACTTCATACCCCAGAGGACTTTGCATTCCAGAGGGAAAGATAAAACTGCATGCAAGTCCCGAAATTTCCTCTTTTCACTGTGCATCTCAGCAGTGGAAGCTTCCTAGCCATCTCACCTTCAGCTTTAGAGAGTAAGACCTTCAGTTTTGGACACACACACGCTCATTTTATTTTATTTATTAGCTTCAATTCCAATTATATTGTGTTCTACTATATTATTTTGCATTCCAATACCTTATTTAGCAAATTTGCTTCCTCCTCAGATCATTGCTGTTGATCTGTTTTTAGGCCCATCTCCCTATCCTCTCCCTTTTCCCTCTTTCCTGTGGTGTGGGTCTGTCACCTCATTAGTCACAGAACCAGGCCAAAACAGCCCATAAACCACTGACAGCCATCTTTGGCTGAATTTAGTTTACTCCAACCTAACATGTACTTTCCCCTCATATTTTGTATTTCTTCACTGTAAACAAACTTCTCAACTCTGTCACATTTCTAACTCTCATCACAGAGTTTTAAGCTGCTGAAATATAATAGCAGAAAGACGAGACACAGGAATCATCTACCAGCTTCAAAAAGGGACACGTGAGATGCTTAGTAGAGCTATTATTGCATGAGGCTTCAGAGCTATGAAAGCATAAGAACAGATGTTATTTTAATGATGATGTAGTACAACTAGTACATTCATTAAATCGTTAGACATATTTCAGTCTTTTTTTTCCCCTCCATCTTTCTCAGGTATTTCTTAAAAGTCCAAGAATCCCCTCAAAACTCTCTGTTTCTAGGGGAAATGCTGACAGAAACACTTCCTAATGACATTACTTTCTAAGTTACAACTGAGTAAAAATGGCATTTAAAACTGTTAAATGCAGTTCATGCGCTTTTACATAAGCTTGTCTTTGATAATGACCCTTAACATAGTCTTAGAAATTATTAATAAGAGGACAAGAGTGAACTTCCTTCAATACGTCTTCCAACTTTTAGAGAGCCTCTCTCATATCCTAATGCCTCTGTAACACAGCCTATAACACTGCATCTTTTACCTAGTTTTTGTATCGGCAAAGAAACAAATTTTTACAATTTTACAATTGTTGACAAGGAACACTAAATCTCTTCATGTATAAAATCTCAGCTAGATCTCTGGTTATTTGTGCTGCTGGAAGGACAGACTTGGAAATGAACAGAAAAGCTCAAAAGTAATAGAAGATTCAATAAGATATTTATATAATTATTATTTTTTTTTAAATATGGGCTACAACTTTTTCTCTTTTTTGCATAGTTCTTTTACACTTTCCCATACTATCACACAACATGCTGAAACAGAATGCATGTTAGGTTTTACTCTGGAAGTAGATTTATGAATAAATAAGTGAGTCTGTACAGTACTCCACTCTAGAAGGATTCCTCAGGGTCTTTTGTGCTTCTAGTTACTCTACTGTAGAAATAAATACACCTGAATTCCCTCCTTTCTGTCACCACATGTCTTAGGGAGAACTTTTTTTTTTTTTTTTCCCATATGAGTCTACAGAATGGTTGTTGACAACAACAGAAACAGAAACATGTAAGTAAAGACTGAACACATGCCCCAGGAGAACAAGAATGGATGTATTCCCTTACCCTCTCAATTTCAATTCTTGCTTCTGTAGCATTCAAAAATCCAGCCTAAACTCTAAACGGACATGATATTTTAAGTGCTACTGCTTGAGGGCCATCCCTTATACATTTAGATATACAGTCTTGCAGACAGTAAACACACTCTAACACAAGTAACAGATGTGCTTTCCAAGCATGACTCCTGCGTAACTCTAGAACAAGGCTATAACACAGGGCGCATTAAAACCCTCATTAGTTTGAATTAAATGGTTAGGTAAATGTTCTTTGACCAATTAAAGACCATAACAAGGGTTCAAGCTCACTCTTTGTGAAGCAAGCTGGTTAAAAACATGAAAAATCTTACTTTTCATGCAATATCATGATACATAAGATTTTGGCAGTAATTTCCCAGCTGCTTTCCATTGTGCAATTGATCAGAAGTAGCATAAAGCAGGGAAACAGGATTTAGAACATGGAGAATGTATGATATTAAGGCAGTATTTCAGATTTTTCTTTATTTTAAGCACACTTCTACAAGTAATCTAAAGCTAACGGTTCACAATGTAACAGTTTGCTAATATAAGTATTCCCATTTCCTTTTTTTGCTAAAAATGTTGTCTTATATGTCCTCAGTGCAACAAAACTTTGTAACATTACCTTTCAGTTCTCACACCCCACGGATGTGCACTGTTCAAATGTAATATGGAAATTATTCCAACATTTGCTATTAAAATTGTGATTCTTGACCACAGCAGCTAATCCTGAGATATATGAATAGGACTGTGCAACAAAGTTAAAAAGTAACTCCCAGTTAAGCCTTGAAATAAGTACTACTGACCATCACTGGAGTCAAGAGTTTTTCAAATAAATCCAGGTACTATTTTGATGATCATTACTTTCTATGGGAGTCCTCCATCACCACATTTAAAACTATTTTAAAACTGGAAGCAGAAATACCATGCTAACTCTCTTCATGCTTCTGAGGGGTGAGCTTCTTTTGGCTGATTTCAAATGGGCTGAATCCTACATATCTTAACTTCAAACCTTGTGAACAATCTGCAAATCTACCCAGCTGTCTTACAAGAGTTCCTTTGAGATTTTTGACTTGAATATGATGATCACACATTGACTATTTCTTGAATTCTATGGCACTGTTTATACTGAGGAAGCAAAGGAGAAGCAATACCGGCAGTGGCAGACAACGTGATGGGGCTATATTTAGCCTTCTCATACATTTAACAGCCCAGGACAGTGCCTGTTAATTGCTTAGTGGTGGTACAACAATCCTAGTTACTTTTTTTCAAGGAGCCATAAGAGTTTTTGTTTTTCTGGTTCACCCAGGCTCCCAAGCCCTAGCTGAGAGGGACAACAGAGGCAGAGATTTCCTTAGAACAAGTCATTAAAAATCTGAAAGAAAGCCCATATGTCACACTGTAAAAAAATGCAAAGTACGCTGGATCTGTAAAAGCAGCACACCAAGCCATATGCTTCAGACAGAACAGCTTGCATACGTCTAGGCCTCTACACGAACTTCAGGAACTGAAAACAGTGGCTAGGCTATTCCACACTTTTCCACTTGTTAAATTTGTTTTGCTAATGTCAGATTTATTGGAAACAAACAAAAAATAATAATTAAAAAAAAAAAAAAACAGTCTTTGTCAAAACCTTGAAGCTGATGACTGGCCAATTATTTTCTGTGCTTCTTTGAACTGTCTCGCTGTGACCAAGTGAAGCTGAACAACTGCAAGATTTTCCAGAATGGTTGTTCAAATCCAGACGTTCATCTCACAGTGAGAAACAGGCTCAATGCTAAACACCAGGAGAGGTCAGCATACCAGCTCCTGTCCATTCTGTGCAAAAAGTAACACTTCCTATTTCTGCTACCATCCCAAACACACTTTCCTGGCAGCTCCACAAAGCTAAGAAACATTAATTATTTTACTCAGATCTAATTCCCACACCATTATCTTTCACACAACAAAACCTGCATGAACACCTCTTTAAAATTCTATTCTACTTTGGCAAATGCCAGTCAGTAACCCATCTTATTGTGCACTGGTACTATGGTGGTCTTTGAACAATAGGATACTTTATCAGTATCTTATGTGGTATAAGAACAATTAGGCAGGTTAATATTCAGCTTTAATCTCTATGTTTTAATGATGAAGCATCAACTGTGAAGCTAAAAACTCCTTCTGATATATGGACAGTGAAAATATTTGCATGTTATGAACTGTCTGCAGAAATTTTTTCAATGAAAATGTGAATTAAGAAAGTATCTATCCTTGCTATAGTAAATACTTAACAAAAAGAGTCAGAATTTATGGTAAATTTTTCAGCTATGCATCCCATACTTCTCATAAAAATCAAGTGAGCATTTTCAACAGTGTGCAAATCAGATTTTCAAATGAAATGTGAACTTGACAGAGCTGTTTCCCTCAAATAATTACTGTCTATCGGAAGTCAGACTCAGTGATGTTTAAGACACCTTCTACCTTTACAGACTTACAAATAAAGTTGTTACTTAAATAAAATCCTTCACTCTCAGTTTATAGTGACAAACTTCATTTTCGCATAGTATCTTTATTTGATACTGAATGAAGGCTGCCTCTTTCCCAGAAAGAATAAAGCAGATTTGGTTTTGTCTGATTTGCTAGATTGTCTTTCTTACACTCAGGACTAGATCACACATACTCTTCCCACTGCAGCTGTGTCAGTGGAAGCTTTCACCATGCCAGCTGCTTATCACTGTGTCCACTGGGAGGTCTCCATCCCTTCCAATCTATCTAAGCTGCATTGCAAATACTCCTTTATTTGTTTCTGTCAAAATGAACAGTGTTAGCAAAATTGTTCATTAGAATAACTTGGAATTTTTTAGCTGAAACAGGTCAAGCAGGTCTCCTAGCAAACCTGAGGGAGAACTAATGTCTCCTGAGGGAAGGAGATGTGGAGTTGCAGACTGGAACAGGAAATCCCTTCAACAGACATGCTCTCTTCTGCAGGATATGTTATCAAACTCTTACTCTGTAAAATCCATTTAGTGCCTTCATATTGCATTAAAATTTGAAAGGAAGTATTCAGGGTGAAGTTGACCTAAACTATCAGAGTCTAAGCATAGTAGAAGTGTATTTAGCTAGTAGATGTCTCTACAGATTTTATTTTCCCTGAAAATAGACATACATATACAGTAGTGGAATTTTATGGCTGGTTATCAAAGGTTTTCTGTCTTAATTTTTAAATAAGAAATATTTTTTAGTTTTAGTTACTTGTATTTGTGCGGTAGCATGCATTTTGTTTGATGAATAAACAAATTAAAGGAAATTTCAAAGAAAAAAAACATCTTACTTTCATTGCCATTTCAGACAGAATTCAAACAAGATTTTCAAAGTTTAGACCAGTTCTGGCCACTAAATCTGTCATTCCTAACACAGGACTTGAAAAATTCCCTTCTTACTAATAATTATTAACTTGCCATGCCATAGGAATACCACTTTTATTCTAAGAGGGCTTATGGTGGAGCACTTCAGTACTTCCTGAAAGTCAGCAGATCAGTACTTCACATGTGTACTTATATTTTCCTAATGCTGTCTGTATGTCAGTCATAGTACACAAACAAGTTTTCTTCAGGTCATTTTACTTCAGGTTTGAAAAAACAGCAGAAAGTTCGTTTTGATTGGATAAGAGTTTTCTTAAAATAAATTAGTATCTCCAAATCACTAGCTTGTTTTGTGAATCAAAAACAGTGACATATTAATTTGGTAAGTGTACTTCTCGCACCATTTATTATACTGATTAATCCCAAAACCTATACTTCTTGACCTTTTCTTACACAGATCTTTGTTTTTAAATTCTTCAAACATTTACTGAGAAAACAGAAGAAACAAATACTACATTCTTGTTCTTATCTTGGAAGCAGCTTTGTTCTCAGAAAGAGGCAGTTAACATTACAAAACCCAACCTCGATGTTTATTTTTTTTTATTATGTTCTTACTTACTGGTTCATCATTCCTATTTCATCTTGTAATAATTTTCTGTTAGCAGTCTATGAAGTTTTTCTTTGCCTGCGCTTACATTTCTACTGGTTGCCTAGATAGGAACTGAAATTAAATTCAAGAATTATCAAAAGAAAAATATGACATGAGCAAGTCAGTGGCTCTAGCTATACTTGTATACACTGAAGTTCAACAATATAAAGCAATGCATGCACTGCAGTGTTTCTGAATATAGCGATCCCTGTTATGTCTATGGAAAAAATACCACCAGGCATCATCTGTTTTCTGAACAAAACACGCCAGTTAGACTGAAGTTTAGGAGGTGTTCTGTTCTAGCTATGAATGTTGACTCACTTACAATGTTGGCTTAATTTTTTCAAGCTGCAGTGGTTACCACCCCAATTCTGCATCCCACTTCTCTGTCATAAATTTACACTTCCACAGCAGGCATGTCTGAGCTGACTGTGAGAGGCATGGATGCTGATGAACCATCATAGTTTATAGACTGCTATGCAAACATAAATTGGCACTGACTTTAATATGCAATGTGCTTGGCAAGAAAAAGAAAGGCGCACTGTAGGAATGGCAACTGGTTAGGCTGTCCCAAATCAATTTATTCTATATATGAGTCAAAGTCTCCGATGTCTACAAATTACGCAGACAGAAGTGATGAATAGGGTAACCTCTTCCTCTCAATCTCAGATGGAGAGATAGAAAGACACACAGGAATAAGCCAACATTTCTGAAAATGCATGTCTAATGAAAGCTTTTGCAAACATTCCACTAATTTTTTGAGAGGAAAGAACATAGTATCGGAGAACATACAGTAACAAAGAAAATTTGAAAATTTGAAAATGTCTCTCAGACTGGGAAATAAATATTATTTGGTCTCTAAGACTGTTTCTGTAATTAGGCAAGAGGTTTTCAATTTTCTTTAAATTCATTCTTACAACAGTCCCCTCCTTCGACACTTAGATAAAATTAGTGCTGGCAAACACTGCAGTTCCTCAAAGCCAAGACAGTTTAAGAGCAGTCAAGAGGTAAGGCAAATTTAGAAGATTTCTCCTTGTATAATATTTAGGCTGCTAATGTAATTCTGTGATACTTCTAAAATATAATTTTAGACCTCTGGAAGCTACAAAGTCTGGATACCGCTTTGCTCACAAATTCCTCCTTTACTCAGAGATTTCTGAGCAGGATACAGATGATTCTCTACCAAGCATCTAAGTCATTTTGTTCTAGAAACAAACTCACGCATCAATCACTGCAATTGTTCTAGCTAAGTATTTAAAAAAAAAAAAAAAAAAGGGCATTCTCCTTTCTCTTTAGACCTCTCTAACTTCATGCTTATATTGCTCTAGGTCACATGCACTGAAAGAAGAAGGAAGTGCAAAAAGAGTTTTGCGAAGGGAAAAGAGATTTATGAGGAATTGAGGTGGATAACTCCTAAGAAACTCCTTGCAATGTGCATGTTTACAGTTTGCTTTGGGGCTTTTTTGTTTATTTGTTTTTAATTATACATTAAGGACATACAGCAACAGAGGAAGACACTCTGAAAAAGTTATGATTATCTCATGACTGAGATTTGCCAGGTGTATTCTAGGTATATAAGAACTAATGATACTAATTCCTCCTCGTTTTATAAAAAGAGAGGGAGCAAGGAACACTCATTTTCAAATATGCTCTCCTACACAGATTTACAATAGAATGTATTAGCAAATCCAAAAATTCTAAATAAGTCATTTGCTCAAAATAAATTGCAATAAAATTATTTACGAGACTATTTGTTTTCTTAACAGCTGCGACATAACAGAATTCATAAGCTTACTCTTTAAACTACACAAAGTTCAGTGCAGGAATGGCAGGGCACTACCTTGTAAAGCTTGAAACAACCTGGAACTTTTCTGTAGTTTGTTAATCTGGGAAGTTCAGTGACTAAAATTCAAAGATTTTCTCCATGTTTCTTTCACGTCTCACATACTGAGGCCCAAAGCAGAAACTGGATGGAGTAGAGAATATCTCTGATGAAATACAATATAACGTAGCCCCTCCAAATTTACTAAGAGGCACAAACAGAAGAGGTTCTAAGTCAGTCCTTTGCTCATAGGCTGGTACAATATATTGGTCCTTTGCTCATAGGCTGGTACAATTCCAGAGAAGTGGAATGCCAAGTAAAATTATTTATTCGAAATGACTACATAAACAGATACTGTATATTTGTGAAATGTGTTCATCTAGCAGAAAACTGACAGAGGTATGATGTCCTGATGTTTAATCTGAATGAATATTGCATACAAAACTGCTGCCAGGACACATACTGTTCTTGTAGCAATGAAGACACAATAATACAGAGTTTCCAGGAAAGTGTAGAACATGTACAGATTGCTTGGATTCAGGGGTCATACGACCCAACAGAAGACATCTGTCACTACAGTGAGATACAACTGTTTTCAATTAAAAATAACATGTTTAGGAAAGTAAAATGTATGCAAAATTTGCCTTCCCAGGAAAAAAAGGGGTAATTTTTCATATTAACTGGTTTTCACCAAGAAAGACAAATGATGCACATTTATTTCCTTGCACTGTTCATTTGGCTTTTAAGCCAATATAAGGAACGAAAAATAATGTTATTTACAAAATAGGAAAACTCTCCCAGAAAAAAGGGAATTGAAAAAATATTTGTTTATACCAAACACTCTGAAAATAAAAACAGAATACTAAAAAATAAAACAAAAAAAAACCTACATAAATGTAAATCTTTTACTCATCTTTAAAAAATAAAAACAGGATAAGAAAAATATATACTACTTATTAAGTAAAATAGATTAATAAAGAAAGCCTAGTCCACATCTCAGTGAAGCACTACAGAAATTTTCACTTTTCAATTCATTCACAATGGCTAAACAATATATTTTAAAATAATTCATATTCTTTAAAAATGGGGCACAAACATAGTAGTGAATCTCAATGTCTGCTATGTTTCAAAAATGTATGAAAACTCAGAGCAAGTATGTGTATGTGTTTGCTGTACGTGTACAGTGACTAAGTGATACTGTTTTACTATTACATTTGCTATGCAAGAAAGCAACATACTACTGTAACATTCATATTTACTCTCAATTAAGGTGAAACCATTCAAGTAGAATAGCCCAATGTTTAGTAGAGTTTTTCGTTTGTTTGTTCTGTTAGGTTTTTTTTGTTGTTTTCTTTTAAGGATTCAATTTTTTTAAGAAATCCAAGGATTTCCTCCCTGGGAGAACTCCCTCCCCACCCCCACCAACATCTCTCACTTTGTACAATCTAGCTGATCCCTGTTCTGGTTTTGGCTGGGAGAGAGTTAATTTTCTTCACAGTAATTCATGTGATGCTATGTTTTGGATTTGTGACTGGACAACAGTGTTGATAAAAAACCTATTCCCAAGTAGTGTTCACACAACATCAAGGCCTTTTCTGCTTCTCACACTGCCCCCACTCCCCAGGGATTAAGATAGAGGTGCACTAGAAACTGGCAGAGGACACAGTTAAGACATCTGAGCTTGACTGTGTAAAGGGATAACTTCATAATGTTTCACAACATAAATTAAAACAGAAGGAAATGAGTTAGAAAGTTATCAAATTCACATAAGCAATTATTTTGGCATCTATTTAAACTTAATTCTATTTTTAAGACGAAGGTCTATGTATTTTACAGAACAGAGAATTTTATAACCTCAGGAAAAGCATCTTTATTAATCAGAAAGCAGTCCTGAGAAGGCTTGGGCTTTTCTTCTCAGTCCTGCTACTGCCTTACCATATAAGGTAGAAATAAGTTATATAACCTAAATACACATATTGGCCTTCTCTTTAAATGAAGATAATCCTAACCTACTTAGGGAAGTGACTTCACAATTACTGAAGAGTGCTATGTAATATGTAAGTATGTTTGCTTGTAGAATTAGAAACATATTCACCAACTCCAATTGATGCACAGATAATTCCTGTTGAAAATGTTATTGATTTGTGTAGTACTGTAACACAACAGAAAGCACAGCAGTGACAGCAGAGTAGCTAAGTACTAGGCAGCAGCAAGTGAGGACTTGCTCAAATGCAACAGCTGTGGGCACAGAAACAAAGGAAAGAAGCTGCTTACCTTTAGAAGATCTCAGGCACACAGGAATATCCAGGAAGAAACCCTTGCCTCCACTGCCAACCCTTAAATGAGATCTGGGAAGGGGGGGATTCTGGCTTCACTGCTTCCAGTCACTCAGGTACATTGCATGTACCTAAGCTCCCCTGGGTTGGCCCTGCCTTCCCACCAGGTGCTCAATCATTGTTTCAAGCCATGACTTAGCATTTCTGCTACACTTTGAGTGAGACTTTAAATACTCATAGAGAAAACAGCAACAGGAACAAAGTGATTTAATATATCAAAGAAATGTTTGCTTTTCATAGCTTGCTCTTAATTGGTATCACTGCGCTCTATCATGCTTATATACCTTATTTGCATGAGATGGCACATAATCCCAACAGAAGATTTCAGGAAAAGCTAATTTTCCATTCTTGTTTCTTTATGTGTGCTAGATACCATTCCAGAGATGTAAGAAGAATTTAGTTGACATGATGTATTTTGTTTCCTTATTTCCTGTCATGTTCATTTTGAATGTCTAACTACATGCTATTTCCCATTGTGAGAAATATACCCATACAGAAATAACTTCTCATATAACTACTACAGTTATGAGAACATTTAACACATTGTGATATTTTTGTGATTAAGATTTCCACAGCGGCAAAAAGGTGACCTACTTTAAGTCCTTAGTGTGTACTTATAGAATATCTGGAACAATCCTTAGGTGTTTACAAAGACAGTCATGATGCAGACTAATGAAGAAATTTAAGTATATTGTTGTACAACAGTCCCACTGGAAATATATATATATATATATTCTTTAATCTATTTTTATTTGTTTCTTTTCAACAAGTAAGCAAAGAGTAAAAAAGCCACAATTTTCAGTTTATTATCCAAGACCCTCTATTCTGACTTAAGTTAATGATTGATATACAAATATATTTACATTTTTTCTATGAGAGTAAATAATAATTTATATTTGAATAATGCTCTTCAGTGTTTCAATTATAATCCAAGACTAATGGGTACCAAATATGCTTCCATTAGTAAATTTCAGAATTATCTCTAGGACTGATTTATATGCAAAGTAGAGATCAACTTTCTCAAACAAAATTTGCATATTATGTAATAAAATTAAATAATAGTATCTCGAGTCAGAGTGTGTACAAGAGGATGAAATTTGCATGAAACTTGCTACGGTGGCAGTTCTGTGTATAATAGAAAGAAAATTGCAGTGCAAAGTTCCTTTTATTGGATATTCACTTCAAAATTCATTAATTTGATTTCATTTGCTTTAGTTTTAAGGGAATAAAGTAAATATTTTACTTTTGTTTCCTCATAGAGACACAGGAAATGTTTTTAAGTTGAATAAACATTAGGGAGATAGCACATGCTGAAACTTTACAGATCATTTTGCCATTTGCAAAGGCAGGATTTTTTTTCATGCTTTTTTCTCACAGGTTCTAATACTTCAGAATAACACCTGAAATCAAATCTTTAGTGTCCCTGCATACAAAAATTTCAATGAATTAAACAAGATATGAAAAAATTCACCTCAGTACAGAAGTTCAAACTCTGATACCAATCAAGGGATGCTCGTGGATATGGCCTTCTTGCTTCAGCTACAAGCATCACTCACGCAGGCTCTCATCCTGATCAGGGATCAACCATCCAGATGTATGCTGAGAAAGAAACAAGGTGAGCTTCAAGCAGTCCAGGAGATTCCTTGTGTCCACTGAGGATAACTTCCTGGTCCAGGTATTAGACAAACGGATCACAGGAGAAATTTTACTAGACCTGGTGCTCACCATTGCAGAGAAAATCAAAAGTTGAAGACTGGAGTCAGTCTGGACTGTAGCAACCATGCCATGGTTGAGTTAATGATCTCAAGGAATATGGGCCTGGTATATTTGTTGTTACAGGATCCTAAATTTCAGGAGAGCAAACTTCTGGATGTTAAGGAAATTGTTGAATGACATCTCTTGGGAAACTGTCTTTAGGGACAAAGGAATGAAACAGAGCTGGCTGGTCATTATGGACACCTTTCTTAGACAACAAGAGCTCTGAGATAACATCACAGAAACATGGAATCATAGGTCTTCCCTCAGCCTCCTTTTCCCCAGACTAAACAGCCCCATTTCCTTCTGTTTCTCCTCAGAGGGCACATTCTCCAAGCCCTTCACAAGCCATGTTACCCTTCTTTGGACCTGCTCCAGCACCTCAACTTCCCTTCTGTACTGATACACCCGAAACTGAACACAGTACTTGAGGTGAGGCCTCACCAATGCAGAGTACAAGGGCAGGATTACTTCTCTAGTCCTGCTCACCTCACTATTCCTGATACAAGCCAGGATGCCATTGGCCTTCTTGGCCTTTTGGCCACCTGGGCACACTGCTGGCTCATATTCATATACTGTCTGTATGTACACCAAGTAGCCCCAGCTCTGTTGGCCTGCTCTTATAGGAGGATCATTTTTGTGATCCTCCTCTGGAAACTCTCCAACAGGTCCATGTCTCTTCTGTACTGAGGACTCCACATCTGGACACAGTACTCCAGCTAACATCTCACCAGTGCACATTAGAGGAACAGGATCAACTCCCTCACCCTGCTGGCCATGCTTCCTTTGATGCAGCCCAGGATATGATTGGCTTTCTGGGCTGTAAGGGCACATTACTGGCTCATGTCCAGCTGCTATCCACCAGTACCCTCAAATTCTTTCCAGCAGGGCTGTGCTCTACCCTGACATCCTACAGTTTGTACAGATAGTACCTTTCCCTCTTAAAGCCAAAACATAGCATCATACCAGACACTATGAAGGAAAAATCATTCTAGATGAAACCACTACATACATTTATCTAGACCGTGCTTCCTCAGTTTATATGTGGGAATAGAAATGGGAGACTGAGTTAAAAGCCTTTATGAAAAGAATTTTCAAGGTGCTTTACAGTGATTGTTTTCCACTTGTGGAAGATCCACAGGTGGATCAAGTTTGGGTTAACACTGATTTATTAACGTAGGATCTTTTGGACACTTTCTCATCTGTAGCATGTTTAGAAAAGGTGGAAATATATATTTTACAACTTTTATGGAGAATGAAGTCCTTGATTCCTGGATGTTCAATTTGCACTGTGGGAGAATGAATATCATGTTAGATTTGTAATTGTCAGAAATCTCTCCTCACAACCACTATTTTAATATTACAGTCTAGCATACACATCCAGTTAGAGCATTATCCAATATCATCCTGGATTTCAATATATCCAAGTTTTTACTCTGAGATCTCCAAATGGTTGTAGACCTTACTACTAGTTACAGTCCTCCTTCCCAAAACAGTCTCACATGCATGGGAATCTGCAAGATTTTGCTACTGAAATGTGAGGCAAAAAGGCATCAAGTGTTTCAGTCTCACAGTTTTCAACCTTTACTAGAAGTTCTCTGGCTGCCAGCCCTCATCTTCTGCATCCTGTTGATGAGGTGATCGGTAACAAACCATCAAGAGCACAACACCAGTGTTGTTTTCAGAGTTTTGACAGCCATGTCTTTGGCTGTATGCTGGAGCTCTGTGTAGTCAAAAAATTACTTGCATATAGCATACATATCTCCTCTTCTTTCCTTCCAGTCTTTTATATACACACTATACTCATTCTGATTGCCTACATTAAAATAGTAAAACAAACTAAACTGGACACAACTGTATTTTTCAGTCCTTCCATTTAATTCTTACATAAAATTGCATACAGAAAGTTGGAAGTCAGATTATCTGCACAAATCAGCACAGTGAACTGGTCAAATATAACATTATGTTTCCCCATGATATTCTAAGTAATTTGTTTTGTTTGGTTTTCTGAGATGTGTTTGAAAGGTTTGCTGTATGTATATATAATTGCTTAGAACAATAGCAAAAAGCAATTGGCTTCATGTTTTCATTTGTTTAGGTGGCTGTAGGAAGAAGCGAACAGATGTTAAGTTGAATTTTGAAAGATGGAAGTGCCTTGGAGGGAATTAGTTGATTGTGCTGTCAGCTAAGAAAATTTTTACAAACTACATATATATATATTTTTTTTTTTCCCAAGGGAAAGTGGAAGAACAGAGTTTGCAGGCATTTCCATACCACCATGTTTACAGATAAATGACAACTTTAGATTTACTTACAGAAATCTTTTGCTTCTTTTCAATCTGAGACAACTGCAGACAACTATCCCCTGAAATAGAATGATTTTCTGAATTACCTACCTGGCAAAGTAAGTTCAATAAATGTTTTCTGTATGTCTTGTCCGGTATTATTATCAGTAATTATTTATTCATGTATATCTATGCAAATTGGACATTTATGTGATCTTTATAGTCTCAGAACTACGCAGTTTTTTAATAACTCTCTAATTCATTGCATAATTTCACAGTAATGAGAGCCACACAGTCCTAGCTGTTATCGTGCTATTCAGCATGTATGGGCCAGAAAGGAACAATATTTGCATTTACATATATAGGCCCTCAAGATACACAAACTAAAACAAATATTCATTTATCTTTGTCATGCTGTTTTATGAGTGTCATTTGATTTACTTTTGTACAATGATTCCTACTTTACTTTGTAATAACTAAAAGAAATTGACACTATAATTCGGGGTCAACATACTACAAAGGGTAAGAAAATAACTTCACAAAAGATACTTCCAAGTACTAATTGCATTACAACTGTGCAGATATTCATCTCTGTGTAAAACAAAATTTAATACATTACTAAGAAAAAGAGTGGCAAATTAATTGTAAAAATACCATCAGAAGGATCTGTACTGTCTTATAGAGGCTAAAATTTTAGAAGACATGATCTAATATCTTCTTTCAGTTCAGAACTTACTGTATTTCCCAAGAATTGCAACAAACATGGCATTAAAGTCCCATATTTCCTAACTTTAGCGTTGTCATATCTTGCATCTACTTAAGAAGTTTACTTATGTAAAACTAAGATTTTTAATGATATCTTCTGTTCTGAACTGAAAATGTTGAAAGGGGTAACAGCTGCCAGGGTAGTGCCATTGCAATCTGGATGACTGAGTCATTTTTGTACCACTACTTTGGTCTCCTGGATTCACAGATGTCAGAACCACAGGGGAAAAATAAATAAAATAAAAATAAAAATAAAAAAAAATTAAAAATAATAAAAAAATAGATGGATAGATAGATAGATAGATAGATAGACAGACAGACAGACAGACAGATAGATAGATGCAGTTGGCTCACAGATTGAGAGACCATGACAAGTGCATAGTATGAGTCTTCTCTGCTTATGGTCCAGTTGAGCTCAATGAGTATGTCCAAGTAATGTAGTATAGCTTGCCCTGCACATATTGCTTAGGGACAATGGGGAGGCAGTTCATGTTATTGTATCACCAGCTATAGACAAAGGCTTGTCATTTCTGTCTGTCACACATTTTCTTTGCCATTTTTTAAATCACACTTGACTTTCATCACCATCTGGGGTAGAAATAGGAGTGTTGTAACGTTGAAAGAAAAACTGGTGTATTTTTTTTTCCTTTTTTTTTTTTTTTTGGTATTTTTAGCTTGATTGGATGATGAGAGCCTTGAAAATGCCATGACATAGGCTGGTCTTTTGTTGGTTATAGAAGAAGTTTGCAGATGCAGTAGGCTGACCAACTTCACAGCAAAAAGAAGCTTGGGATGACAAGTACTACATTAGCACAGCTCATATGGGAAATGACATCTTTCTAACAGAGATAGCTATGCCCTGCTTACTTCAGCCAGAGATTCTTCAGATCTGTTCTTTGGCTTTTTGAATATGTGTTCATAAATTTTATACATGTCATTAGCACATTTTGTGGAAAACAGGAGAAATGGTAAATCAAATTATGCCCTAACATACAAATGCAAATGAAGAGTTCAGTTTTGAATATGAAACTCAGCAGTTAAACAGTTCATGCCAAATTAGTGGGAGATAATATTTCAATGTCAATTATACTGAATTAGACTGCCCTTAGAACAGAAACTATTTTACTTATTCTAAGTGTTAGAGTAACCCTATAATGTCATTAACCATTTGACCTTCTGATAATTTGCTAAATTTAGACTGATGAACATGCATTTTCTCGTCCTTACATAAGCATAGAAATGGAGCAAGTAAAACAATTTCAGCTATTCTTCAACATGGGCACAGTTAATTATCACCAAAATCAAGAAACAAATGACAGTAATATCACAACAGAGTTACTAGTTTTAGTAGAAATGAAAGATTATGGAATCATAGAATGGTTTGAAACCATTTGGGTTTGGGATCCTTAAGATCATCTAGCTCCATCTTCAATTCTGCAAAAATTTGCTGGCTTCCTGCCACTGAACATATTGGTCTTCGTAGTCCCTGTTCAAGTTCTATTGAAAGTGTTCTGAATCGGTTTCTTTTGTTGGATCTCTTTTGCAGTACTGGACAACAGTAACTGTATATTGAAGAACAAGCCAATCCCTCATAATACAAAATCTATAGTTTAGTGATTAATTTTTTTAAACTATGAGCTTAATGATCATTAAAAATGTGTCAGAAAAGGTCAGAAATTGAGAGTGAAATAAAATCCAAGAGTTATATTCTGAAATATTTTCAAATATCCTCAAATATTCTTTATCTCTTTTACATGCTAAAAAATGAAATAGTAATTATATCACTGATAGTTGCAAAATATTTACAGTCTTCTTACAATGCATGATTTGCCTCTGTGATATCCTGTCTTTATCCATACACCATTCTATGATTCTCTGATATTTTCCAGGATAAAAATCTTACACTACTCCTTTTTTTCTAGGATTTAGATCTGCTGTTTAGTCCATTGTTTATACTTCTGAAATCACAATTTTGTAAAATCATTTCACCTCTCTCTGTATCGGTGTACCAGATCTGGCTGGAATGGAGCTGAATTTCCCCACAGTAATCCATACAGAGCTGTATAGCAAGAGCAGCACTAATGCTGTTTCTGCAATCCTCTCCAAAGCCAGTAGGCTGTCAGAGAACAAGAGGTTTGAATAGTTTGAAATTATGTTCTTATTTTTAATTAGAAAACTGAGTGATTTGAAATTTATGAGCAAACACTTGCCTACTATAATTATACATAATTTAGGTGTACAATTATATCTCTATAAAAACACAGGAATCTACAAACATTCTGAGATATTCTGGAGCCCAGGGCAACTTACTTCAGATCTCTTTCCCTTTTTAGTTAGAATTAATATTTCTCTTCTTGAGAAAGGTTTCATAACGCTTCTCCAAGTATCACTGTGCTCTTCTTTTCCTCGATCTTTAAGATCACAGTTGGCCACAGGTGATATATCTGGAAACCTGTTTTTGACACCTAGAAACCTATTCAATACATGATAAAATGGTAGAATTATATCAAGTATGACCACATTCCATCATTAAATTTAAGTACTAAATATTTTTAATGTAGGGCTTTCTACATTCAGATCACAAAGAGATATATGAAAACTTGTCAATCATCATATTCATAAAGATGAAAAGAGATAAAGAACCAGAGTCTTGCCTTGAGGTGATGCCCAGTTTATTTTCTTTTTTTCTGGGAAAAAAAAAATTAAAAAAATTGCGTATGTGAGAGTTAGATGCTTAAACTCCTGAAGACACAGAAATAACATTTCTGTTTCTCTCTTAAAATAGAAACGTGAAAGACAGACAGAAGAGCAACAGTGATGAAAGAATTCTAATGTATTCCATCAAAGAGATATAGAAGTGCAAGTGTTTTAGTTACACAGTTTAGTCTTTGTATCTTCATAATCAAAGGGAAGTTTTTTTTTTAATCAAAGGAAGGAAAATGATCTTGGAAAAAAAAGTGCAATGTTTATTTTATTAGGGAAATAAATACTGCTATAAAGTAAAGCTCTGTTTAAGCATTAACACTGTTTTTTTTTCTAAAGTAAATACCTTCTTAGCAAGAGAGAGAATGGGAAGTGCTACAAACTGAATGATTATTAAACACTGTGAGATACAGAGAACCAATTACTGAATGATAATTTCAATAAACCTTACCTTACCTCTACTGATGCTTAACTTTTTTTTCCTCATTCCATCTTAATTCTTCATTCTTCAAGAAAAAAAAAAAAAAGAGAGAGCAAGAGTAGTCATAGAGGAAAGAAAAGGTAGCTGATGGGTGTGTCTTTAAATAGCTGTCTCCTGTGTGAGCTGTATCAGTCCTGACAAAGACTTACGAACTTGAATATTGGCAGCTTTCCACTAAACAATAGGATAAAGACACAAATTGACCTTAAAGTACCAAGAGAAGGATGTGTCTATTACTACCTTACATAACTGTAACAACAATATACTCAAAAACAGCTCATATAACAACTCATATAAACACTCTATAACTAGCTCTTTATCTTTACAGTTTTTGCATTGTATTGATAAGAATTTTTAAATATGAATTCTATTATTAGATTACACTATGTAAAAAAAATCTTTTTAAACAAGTTTTATTTTACATTGAAATAAGTATTTGAAAGTAATTGCATTGACAAGCAATAATATCATTATCCAAAATATTTAGAAAAATAAACACATCAACTTGGAAATCACGAAGTACTGATTAGGAGAGAATATATACTGTGACTCTCAAAACTCAGCAAATCAGGAATACTTATAATTGATAAACTAGTATATAATCTAAAATTCATTCTCAAAAGCAAATGATCAATAACAAAGTAATATTTCCTATTAGTACTGCCTTAGCATCTAAAAAGTGAATGCAGAAAATGAGATCTAATACATATAAAACTTTAAAAAATAGTTCAGTGCAATTTTTCTCAATAGTATGAAATGAAACGTGATCAGAGAAACAAAGATACTATTTTGTTTCTGGTGAGAGAAAATAAGTATAATCAAAAATATTTTAAAACAGAATTTGACTTAATTTTTTAGTGTAACAAGTTCAGAAAGCCAGAACAGACTGCCAGTTTTATCATGTGATAGCATATGTTAAGAAATAATATTATTAAAAGTATAATGAATAGCAAATGGTATGCACATGCTACACTTTGTGTTATGGAGAAGGGATGGCAGTTTAACAAAAAAACTTACCAAAGACTATTAGAAAATCCTGTAGTATCCCTCATATTCTTATATCACAGTTCTTAGTGTACGATTTTATCTTTAATCTCCCATACTGGAATATTAAGGATGCAGTGGTATATTCTTTTAGTGGTGTGCTACTAGCTAGAATCATAAACACAGAGTAGAACTCTAATTCTAGTTGAAAATAAATTCTATTTGCACAGTTCCTAAGGATCTTTTAAATTTTCTAGTACTTCTTCTCACACACTACATTCTGGAGCTTTCATTTCTGTATTTCTCCTGGTAGAGATCACCAACTCCTTAGAGGAATCTATTGCAGGGTGATTTGACAGATGTAAATTGTACAGTAAGAGAAACATCTTCCTGTTCATCCTACATTAAAAAAACCTTAAATTTCAACTGCGCTGAAAAGATACCCATATTAGTTCCCACACACAGTCTGTCATTCTAAGGATTATATGGAAAGGATATGATACAGTAAAGAAGACAGCTGAGGCCTTGTACATCCTGCTGTTTCTTTAGCTGCTGAATCAGGTATTTACCTGTACAGGCTGGAGAAGTGGGCCCATGCGGTTCAACAAGGCCAAGTGCAAGGTGTTGCACTTGAGCTGGAGCAATTCCAGGGATTTATACAGACTAGGGCCCCCATCACAAGAAAGACACAGAGCTCTTGGAATTGGTCCACACTAAGACAATCAGAGGGCTGGAACATCACTCCTATGAAGAAAAGTAGAAGTAGGGCTTGTTTAGCATGGAGAAGAGAAGGCTCTGAGGAGAACACATTGTGGCCTGACAGTACTTGAAGGGAATGCATAATAAACTGGAGGGGAAATGACTGTTTACATGGGTTTGTAGTGAAAGGACAAGGGGGAATGGTTTTAAATTAAGACTGGGGAGATTAGGGTTAGATATTAGGAGGAAGTTTTTCACTCAGAAGGTGATGATACACTGGAACCGATTGCCCAGAATAGTTGTGGATGACTCATCCCTGGAGGCATTCAAGGTAAGGCTGGATGTGGCTCTGGGCAGCCTGGTCTAGTGGTTGGCGACCCTGACAATTGAGGTCCTCTTCAACCCAGGCCATTCTATGATTCTACCACGTGATAAAGGACCATCAGGTCTTAAAAGACCAAACAACCATAGGCAATATATGAGTATTCCCTACTACCACATATATTATTTAGAAACTATTCTAACATTTCATTTTACATGTGGAAATAAGTTAACAATCTGACTCAGCATGTTAAAAATCTACAGCAATCGTGGCTGATGTTTGGAATCCAGTAGGTAAAAAAGTATCTGCAAAATCCTATGTAACCCAATGTTTGTCGGAGGGCAATGTGGCAATGCGCAACTCAGATACAGGTTTTCATGATATAAGCATCTAAAGCAGAAGAATGTATTTTCAGAAAGTGTTGTAGAGACTTCTTAGATTAGTCACATAGGAAGTAGTCATATCTAATGAACATCTACTTGTTTTTTCTGCCTATAGTGTTAGCAGTTCTAAATGTACTACACAATACAATTTGGTAGCCAGACTATTCAGTATTTTCTCGCTCACTTAAAAACTGGAAAACAAACACTGATTTTGTTTGAGGAAGGACAGGCAGCAGACTGAAATCAAACTATATTACATCTCTCTCTTTAATGCTGAGAGAAATTAACTGTTGATGGTTAATTAAATATAGATTGGTGTTTCTCAGTACTCATAAATGAATCCTTGTTTTTGCCCAGTAATGTACTTCAGCGCTGCACTCCCCTGAAATATTTGGTGAGTAATAATATAATCAAATTACATTTTTAGAAGTTATTTTCATGTGAACTTATTTTAACATTACTATAGTATATAAATTAAATCATTCATTCAGGGAGTTGTGGAAGACTATTAGCTCCCTAGAGTATACACTGTCTGACAAAGTCTTCCCAGTTGTTTCAGAAATAAAGCTGCAGAATAAAGTGGGAAAACCTGCCACAAAAAGGCAGCTTAATCCTGTTTCATTTGTTTAATTGAATTTTGTTCTGAAGCAAGCATGTTTATATCACATCCATAAATCTTTGTCTTTGATAGAGGAATAAGTGTTCCAGTTAATCATCAATATAACTACTCTTTCTTAAATTCTATCCTGTCCTCACCAATAGCCTCTGTAGGAAATAAGAACTCAATTACCAATGCAATTGCTGTTAAGCAGACTTCAACAGAATATGCTGCAGATAAGGCTCTAAAGATTTCACAACACATTATTGCTTTGATATAACAATAAGGTTAAATCTTAGGAATTCTACTGGGGTTTGACAGTTAATCATCAGGATGGGAAACATCAACTTCCAAACCAACCTTTCTCCACCTTGTCTACATTAGAAATTATTATTCTTTCATAAATTCTTGAGTTATTGGTGATTAGAAGCCAGTGCTATGTTACATGTGTCTGAAACTTTTCTTTGAGCATTTTTAGTAGCAGTACACGTTCTCTGTTGACTTTGTGAACTTACTTAGTGCCAGGGACAAACGGCACCAAAGCAAAGCAGGGCTGGATGTGGTAGTAGCTGGTTAATGGCTACCTATTGCTAGGATCTAGCAATCTAGGTCTTCTTATGTTTTGCACCCTAAGTTTATTTAGTTATCTGACAACTTGGGAAGCCAATTGTAAGTCCACTGTGGAGAACTCTAACAAGAAGCTTTCGATTTTCAGTTCAGTTGATGAAAGTTTGATCATTCATTTTTTTCACAGAATCTCAGAACAGGATTAGAGATGATTTAGTTTGCTTTCCTTTCTCAGAGGAGCAAAAAGATCACATCCAGTTAGGTTTCTGATATCTCCGGGAATCTAGACTCAGCAATTTCTTTAGCAACTTTCTTCATTTTGACCACTTTTAAAGTAAAAAAAAAAAAAAAAAATAGTTGTATTTAAATAGATTTTCTTGCATTTCAGTTTCCTTCCATTGCCACTTGTCTTTCCTTGGTACCACTGACAAGAGTGAATACAGCATCTCTCTAGAATTACATGGTACAAACCTTTATCATCGTATTGGCCCCTTACTGAACTTGTTCCAGTGTATCACTGGATGACACACTGGATATGGTACTCCACGCTTGGCTGACACCCACACTGGACATGTCATTCCAGACATGGCCTGGAACCAATGATGAGCAAAGAGGAATGGTCACTGCTGGCAATACTCTTCTTAATGTAAATCAGTGTACCATTGGATTTCTTTGTCTAGCAAAAACCCCAGTTCCTTTTTTGCAAATCTATTTTCCACACTTTCAATACATTGTGCACTAGGGCATGGAAATGTTCCCCCCCCCCAGATTGAGGACTTTGCGTTCCCTTTCAGTCTTCATGAGGTTCATGCTTGTCCATTCCCCAGCCTACTAAGGTTCCTCTCAACAGCAGAATCATCATCTGCTTTAAATAATCCTCTCAGTTTTCCATTGCTTGCAAACGTGCTGAGAATCTGCACTGTCTCATCATATAGGTCACTAATGAAGATGTTAAATAGTATTGGCCCAAGGATCAGTCCAAGGCAAGTCACTAGTGACTGCCCTTCAACTGAAGTTTGTGCTGCAGATATACAGTCTTAACCAACTGTGATTCTCTGATCTCAATGAGATTATAGCCCTGCAACTGCAAATAGACATCTGATTGAGGGAGACACCTAATTGTATAGTTTTCCCAGAGAATAGATGAAATCTTCTCTCACAGGGCTATCCTCATAGGGCTATCCTCTCAGAGCTAATGGTAAGAAGTTCCATATTTGTGTTCATGCACTTCAGATGGGCCCATTAAATGCTTTTTATTTGGTTTCAGGGACTCTCTCATGCACATGTGCTTGCACGTTACCAAAATAGTGCATCAATTTATCACTTGACTGTGGGCTTACTCTGTTTCAAATCTTTCCTATATAAAAGTTTTCACTCTTTTTGCCCAACACTTGGGAAAGATAAAGACAGTAGCTCAAGATTTTGTGGATAGGTTTTAGCTTTACGTGTTTTGAGAAGTCTACCATTTACCACTCAGTGAGTATAAATTATCAATAGCAGAAGCAATACAACACTTTTCTTGGTGAAATTTTCAGACTATTTTATATATCTTACCTCTGGAAATCTGGAATGAAACAGTGATAAAAATGTCCTCTTTTAAAAAATTGTCATATTTTCTTCCTGTTAATAGCTAGAATATATTTTCAAATACAGAGTAGAGAAATTATGACTGCAGCTTTTCCTTGTTTACAAGGAAAATTTTATGGGGTATAGGAACTTGCAAAAGTTTGGCATTTAATGAAACATTTCTCTGAACTATATTACTATGCGATTAGAAATATGCTTGCTTCATAGCTACTTCAAGTACAATGACTCACTGAACTGGAAATATATTTTCAGACATAATATATATGCTTATTGATACTTGCAGGAATACTTTTACAGTTATAAACATTAGTTTTTCTTTCTGATAATAATTCTTTCCATTTTTCTTAGTTGTTTTTTACATGCAACAAATAATGACTTGCTGATATTAAGAGGGGTGCTGTGAAAGTAATGTCTCCTTTTTTATTCTGCTGGCCCGTGACTTCAGAGGCTGATGGTGGTGGTATCACAATAGAAGCTGAACCTTCCCACCAATATTCTACTACATTCTGTTGCTGCATGACAGATGGCAGCAGAGGGGCAGTCTGACAAAATGGTGTCTGACATGAAAGTATGAATGAAGTAAAGTACATATGAATTCCTCCATGCAGAAAAAATTGAATGCATTGACATCCACTGATGCTTGCTGAATGCTGATGGAAACTATATAGTAGATGTGAGCACAGTGAGATGGTGTGTGGCACATTTCAACAATGGTAACAGTGACAGTGGGTCACCTCTGTTGCAGAGTTTTATGAGTGTAGTATGCAGGCTCTTGTTCATTGTTGTTGAAATTGCATAGCTAATGGTGGTGATTATCTTGAGAAATAGTGTTTTGTTGCTGTGATTATCAGATTGTGTTATTGTGCTCTTTGTATCTGTTGTAGTTTCCATAGAAACAAATAAGTGGCATTACTTTAAGACTTGCCTACGTATACAAAAATCTCAGACAGATTGCTGGAAACATCTCTATGAAAGTTAATATTTCTCTCAAAGTATAATATCAGAGAGCCCTAGGCAATACTATGCAATCCCCTGAAGCTTCTTGTTACTAAGCTGTGTATTATGCAGGCTTACAGTTTCGTAGTTCTCTTAATAAGGCAAAGACATTGGTACCTTGCATCTAGTTTTGCACACCCTCAGAATAGCTTTAAGTGTTTTGGCTTAAACTCTCTGTATCCAATATCATTTGCAAGTATTTGGCCCGTAGGATTCTCCTTGAATCTGTCCTCCACTGTCTTTTTCTGCACTTGTTCCCAGTGACATTTTCTACACTATAGCTCCCAGCTATCCCTCAACCACAAAGGTAGTTGAAGCAGCTTCTAAAAATATCAGCTCCCAGGAGCAGTTGTTCTGTCTCAGAGCATGAAATAGTCTCCACTCTGTTCAGTAAATGAATTCATGATTCTCAATTCCCAGCTGACATTAATAACAGCAAGGAGCAAGAAGAGAGTTAATGTTAATTTCTGCAGGTAATGCGTGAAAGCAGATAGGGAAAGCTTGAAAGGTCAACATCTGCTGTCATACCAGAAAGTTGCAAAATTTGATTGGCTAGTAAATGTCAACATCATGTTCTAAAATCTACATGCTATCCTTTCAATTTAATCTTAGCTTGCAGCACAGCTAGAAATCATGCAGCATGTATCAAAAACCCTTGAGTTTGAAAACAGAGTTGTATGATTGCCTTCCCATGGCAATACAACACTTGTAAATTACAAACTTGTCATGTAATCAACATAGTAGGCAGTACAACTCCTTCAGCTTCTTTATATCAATTTTCAGGGAACGCTGAAGAATCCATAATGATTATATACCATAAAGAACTGCAGCCCCAACTGTTGCCATGGTATTATGTACTCCTTTAAAAGCAGTGACTAGAATGTAAAACAGATAATGAATCTAATTGATTGTCCTCTGCACCTCATAGAGATGCTTTATTTTGGTCTCTTGCTTTGTTCCCTGTTTTGCCTCACAATATATCAGATGCAGGACTATATTGTTTAGTGCATTGATTACATTAATTTAGAGAGCAGATGCACTTTCTGAAGTAGAAATATGATGGTCCGCTCTAAGCAATGAAGGTGAAAATTACAACTCCTTTCTCTGGATGGAATATAATAGTTTCTGTTGGAAAACATATTTTCAGCCTCTGTTTATGTAAAATTTGCTGTAAGGTATAAAGCCACATTGAACTAGTGAAAGCTAGAGACAGAGGGGAAGAGAGAGTGTGTGTATGCATTTACATTCAGATAATGTAAGATATTATGCATAGCACCAGTAAAACGTGACTGCAAGACTATGGTCCTAAATGTACATAATCATGTTAGGTGTTGTACTGAACTAATTGTAGAGCTGCTCATTGTGGATGATTACAAGTGCAGGAAGTTTCACACTATCTGATGAAATTCTGTGTCCTGCTCTACCCAGTCTCTGTGGGCTTTGCTTTACATCACCTAGCCCTGATGTATCTTTTCATCTCTGTGGTTTGCCTCAAAAGCACTGTGATATAACTTGCTTAATTCATCTGATGCAGTGGTGGCAGGAAGGAGCTAGAAAACATGCATATTTCTTAGTGAGTTGGAGATGAATTGCTGCATGAGACAGTGAGGAGAACAGAGTAGAAGAGAGAGCTAGCAAATCTCATGTGCACTTACATGAGTGGATGGTGGTGCCATCTCCATGGTGGTCATGTCTTCAATGGGAAGCCCTTTGTTTTTGAAATTCCCAGCGAGTACAGGTAAGCTGGAAAAAGCAGCATAGTTAAGTAAAATAGAGAATCTTAAAAATACTTCCAGAAATTTCAGAGAGCTCTCAGTAATTTTGCCAAAATATCCTACATAATATTTCAACACCTTCATGAGTTTGTCAGGAGACAGTTCTATAAGGTTCACTATATGAGACAAAGCAGTTGTTAACTCCATTGTACATTAACAGCACTTGGCAATTGATTAAGGAAAGGAATTATGCCCTTTATTCCTGTAACACTAAAAAAAAAACACATTATTTTTGCTACTTACACATGTAGCAAAAAGCAGAGATAGAGAAGATAATGAGACAACAGAACCAGTATTATCAGTGCAAAGGCCTGTATATAAAAAGTGGTAAAAATCTCAGAATGTGTGACAAAAATCACAGAGGTTTAGAGTAATCTTTAAAGGCAGCTAGCTAAATCATCATACTTTCCTTACCAAAAAACCTGTGGAAACTTAAATCACAGAAAAAAAGTATTTTGCAGTTATAGGAAGCAGTAGACTCATTTAACTGGTTCCACATTTTATATACTCCTTCACTGCTTGCTGCTACTCCCTGTAGGATATGATGGTTTGTAAGAAGAAGTAGAAAGTCAGAAAATTAAAAGGCTTCTAGAATTCTAGTACGAATACTTAAGACTCACTTCCAAAGTTTCTCACTTCTTTCTAAATAACTGCTTAATGACTACTAATCTCTTATTAGATGAAAAAAAAAATCAGGAAAGGAAAGGAAAAGGAGAATCATGTAAATATTTTTATGGGCACATTCTTGGAAAACAAAATAGTCCCTTAGAAACCCACAATGCCACTTCTAGAGGTGGTCTGAGCCAAAAAATATTCCCCACCAAGCTACATCTCTGTTTACCTTGCAGTCAGTGTAACAGTGTGAGAAATATCCTTTCAGCTTCCAAACGATCTTTTTTCAAAAGGAGCATATATGCAGGTAAGACCAGTAATGATCTTGAGAGGATTACAGAAGTTATACTGTTCCTGTCACTACACTCATTACTTAATAAAACAACAGATTTTCCCACTCTCTTATGCCTGTCTAGTTATTTTACTTATTTCTTTAATTGAATGGCACCACATTTTTTGTGGTTCTAGTGAAATGCATCAAGAGTAGGATTGAGTTTTTGGAACAAGTTTCTCTCATCCTGACAGTTATTTTGCCTCTCATTGATCTGGTATATATGTCCCAAGTCAATTGTGCATGGTTGCTTTAATACCTCCTCTCATAATTTGTCCTCCTTATCTCAGTCACAATCACTGAAGCAAAGAACCTTGCTCTACCTTTTGAATATAATTAGATGAGTAATTCATACATAGATCTACTCATTATTGATTTTCTTTAGAATTCCCTCTCCCCCAAAGTTATGTGTAGTAGAAGTAGTACATCTGCTCACACATTCATTTAGATTGTTAATGATTCTTTTGAACATCTGTTATGCTGCTTTTGAACAGTTGTGGTTTCTTTAAGATGGCACGAGGGACTGGGCCTGTGCCACTTCAATCTTGACTATTTTTTTGAGAAAAACACCTCTGGGAGCCATTTGTATATATGGTGCCATATCGACATGAACTATAGCTCACTGTTCCATCACTTCTTTTTCCATTATATCATTGATCAGTCTGTGCAGTTATTCACTACTGCAGCACAAAGTACTTTACATTTTCTTTTCAATGCTTACCACTCAGACACAGTGACTTCAAAAACATCATTACTTTTAAGTCCCTTAGTCAAATAGGATATGTCACTGAACAACAGCTAGTATAAGAACATTTTGGTGTTATGCCACAATAGAACAAAAACTAAAGTCAGGCAGGCCAGCAGCAACTGCACTGTAAGAGATTTGGTGTCTATTACCATGCAATGGAAAGTATGATGAGGCAAAACACTGCAGAATTTCTTAATTCTCAAATAAATTCTCTATATTTTGAATACAAAATAGCCCCTAAACTGATTGCAAGTTTGCTTTCTTGCTGCTTGTACCATGTAAGCAAACACAGTGATTCATTTAGAAGAATCAATATAGGCAGAATTAACACTGATTTGTAGGATAGTGATAACTGACCATTAGCATAGTTTTCACTGCATGCATGCCCTGCAGCTACTCTTCAGTGTAGGTGTAAAAATTGAAAGAATATAGATGGGGGACAAAGACTAACTATGAGTAATATCTAACCTAGCTGTACACTGATTTGATTTTAAAAAGTTAAATAAAATCCAGCCAACTGCAAAAATCATCTGTCCAATATCGACAATTTATTCTTAAGCCTCCTTTCTTATGCCTGAACAGGGAAAACAAAGACAGAAGTTGTACTTGGTTAAATCTTATCTCTAGCAAGGGAAAAAGTGCAAGGTCAAAAAGTTAGTAGTACTGAATTTTCTAGTTAGTTTACTGCTAGTACTCTGGTTCTATCCAATCCTGATAGAACATGACTTGACCTAAATCATCTCCTTCTACTTTAGTAAAGCACTGTAGATTTTCATAACTTTTAACTGAGACCGCAGCTAACTCTTTCTGCTGCAACATGACTCCTGAAGCTGTACATCATATCTACTCTCTGCTGTAGCTTCATATGCAATGAACTTTGATGTGAGACTGGCAGAACACATTATTCTGAGTGAGGATTCAATGAAACTTTTGGATCCATCAGATTCATACTCCAATCTTGACAAGTTTGAATTTCATGGATGATTTCTAGCACCAGAGAAAAGGGGGAAATTTTTTTTGTCTTTGAAAATCATTGAAAGATCTTGAAGGGACACAATTTACTTGTATAGCAGAAATGTTCTTCTCTTCATTATCTTAAGTCCTCTTGGGTAAAGCAATTACCGATAATTGATTTTTTTGGAAGTTCTGCAATAATTAGACAAAGATTACCAAAAATAAGTCTATGACAGAAATGAACTGATGAAACTGCAGTTGAAAGATCCACATACCTTTAACTACTATTTCATAATCTCATACAGATCACCACTTACAGGGGTCTTAACATCTTAACACTATATTACTATATAACTACATGCAATCCTTTGAAACAATATATAGTGAAATATTATGGAATGAAATTGTAA
>VXAB01011853.1:65353-82903 GCA_013399175.1 Odontophorus gujanensis
CTTACAGGGGTCTTAACATCTTAACACTATATTACAACTACATGCAATCCTTTGAAACAATATATAGTGAAATATTATGGAATGAAATTGTAAAAGCACTTTAACAAAAATCCAAGCCAAAATCAAAAGAAAGACAAAGAACTTTGTTAAGTAGATCAACTAAGTAAATCTCAGTTAATATAAGAAAACAGAAATAGTCAACATTATATACCTTTGAACCTAAAACTGAAGTGTCTCCACTACATGAAACACGGAGAATTGTTGTCCTAACCCCTAGATTATCCAGGTAAGTTGTTTTTTCATTTGTTAAATATTCATAAGCCTAAAATTACTAAGCATACTACATGAATAGCATGGCACAATTGTCATGAATTATGAAAACCAACTCTCGAAATTCTGTGATTTGTGGTTTTCATCTAATTCAATGCCATATCTATGGTTTGTAATTGAACTGAAATAAAATTTATTTCTGGTTTAAAACTACATAACTTTAGTTTCCAAGCAATGGATGTTTTAGCTTTGTGTGCTAAATTAGATATATTTGCTCTTCATGGGCATTAATGTTCACAACTCTAACTTGTTCACTACTGAAATTGTTTAGGTGCGGTTTATACAACTTTATCCTAACTTTCATCAGTATTTATTGGAAGATATGAGCAAGTACCTCCTACTTCAGTTATATATGTGAAATTTTTATAGCTTTGTAATCTAAATTCCAAGTATCAGGAGTTGAAGAACACTGCAATATCCAACTTCATGAAATTTATGAAACCAGTTCCTGTTGTGAGACACTTACAGCATAATAACACATGAAAATTCTTTCCTGTGAAGACACAAATTTCTAGCAGATCTTGATGGTTACATTTTGATTCATGTAAGAAAAAAAAATAATGTTGTAGTTATTTTCTCTCGCAAATGAATTGGAGAGAAGCCTGATCAAAGAGAAATAGTGATTTAACAGCTGCTATGTATTTGTTTCCACCAGCATGTTTTCAAGTTTCAGAATACTGTTGCAATCCACGTTTAACAACATTCTCAGTGGCCAAGCCATCTTCTGTTCCAGAAGGAATTACATGAAATTCTGCCTGTATATAATAATGTCTTCAAGGGAAAGAAAGAATACAGCAAGAAATTGATTACATTTGTCAGTATCTTTCATACAGAATTTTAACTTAGAATATGTCTAAAGCACTTTCTATATCAAATTTCTTTCTGTACCCAGTAGTTTTTACCATGTGTATATGTGAAACATCAATATGCCTCAAGCCATTGTATTTATATAAATAACTCATATTTATGTGACACCTTTCAGCTGTGAAAGTAGAATTGCAGCCCCTGGTGGATGAATGAGTTATGAAACTGCCAGCTTACTGTATGGAATTATAAATGAAAACTTGTATTATATCTTTGTAAACATAAAAAGTTCATAAAAAAAAATCTTAACCATTTTGAATTCCCATGCATATCATTCTTGATTTGTTATTTTCTCATACTATGCATACTATTTTCCACACGCTTACAAAAACATTGGCCAATATTTTTGCTAAAGTAGCCAAGTTCCTATTTTGCAATGCTCTCTACAGATGCTGATTAAGTTAGTGACACAAAAAGCATCTTAGTAAGTCTCAATATAGAAGTAGTTCATCTGTAGTTATTAACTAAATTAAATGACAGACATCCTAGTTACTGTTTTTTTCTGCTGTATACATATTAATAGTGAGATAACAAATAAAAGTTTAGAGGTATTTTTTTCCCTTTCCATCACATTTCTTAGCAAAAGCAGTATTAAACTATTATTTGAATAGAGAAATTACAAGCATACAGTTGTTTTAAACTGGAAGACAAAGGGAAAATCTTAACCTTCCTAGTAATGTTTTTTTTCCTGTCATTCTTTTTATCTAGAAGGGCTTGTGCAGGGGGAACGATTATGCATTTATTTGTTGATTGGCTGTAGGTTTTGTGCTTATTTGTGATTCATGATAAAAGTTCCATCAGGCAGAAGTTAAAAGTACTTTCAAGGAAATGTAAATTTTAGAAAATTGATTTTGTTAAGATTAAGAGATTGTTGCAAGTTCACTACAAATCATGTTTTCTTTTTAATTGTGCTACAGTTGTTAAAGCTCAAATATTGCACTACACTGTACTTAAAAGTGAATCTGACTTGAACCAAAATAAAATTGACTTAATTGCCTGAGGTAAGAGAACAGAAAAGCAGCAAAGGAACTGCAAAGAAATCACATTTCTAGAATTCCATTTGTTTGAATTTGAACTTGCTACAACAGAAGTGCCATAGAAACATGAGGAAGTACTGCTGAGAGAGGTTGTGAGGTCTCCTCTGGAGGTATTCCAAACCTGCCAGGGCACTTTTTTGTGTAACCTATTGTAGGGAGTCTGCTTTAGCAGAGGGGTTGAACTTGATGATCTCCAGAGGTACCTTCCAACACCTGCAAGTCTGTGATAAAGTGATTGTGTGAACAGATGAAGTCTCAGTTAGAGACAAAGTCAGAAAGAAATGAGCTTGTTTACAGCGTACATTTGATATAAAAACCTCTTACAGAAACACTTAAATTCGTCACTGTTGTTAAAATTAACTGTACAGACTAAATGATAATTCCGTTTTTAGTTACCTACCATTAACCAGGACTACAATTGGAGTTTTAGTAGCTGATGTAATATATATCATTTTGCTAATATGTATTAAATATATAGGTCAGTTTTTAAAGAGATTATTTTTTTTATTGCAGAAGGATTATTTTTTCAGAACATACTACTATTTTTTTTTACATTTTCTAAAATAAATAGTTATCTTCTATAATCCTACCATACTATAGAACAATTGGAAATTGGTATATATCTGCACAAATACAGAATATGTAAACTTACATAGTCTCTTGTACGATTTTGGTCCCTGTGCAGAGATCCTTTCTAAGATATGCTCTCTTTACCACATTACTATTAAAATAACTGACAGTATTAACTGTAAAATGCATTTCCATTTAACATGTTTGAAAGCAATGTCTTGAAAGTGCTGAAGACAGCTTTGAAAGCCATATTCTGCTAAACTGTTTCCTTGGACTTATCTTTGTGTTTCAGTTGTGACAGGTTCCTGGCTTTACTACGCAGCTGTAATTTTATCTAATGTCAAGGCATACTGCTTTTGCTCACTGTTTCTTAAAATCAGACAGCTTAGCAAGTTACTTATCATTCATTTAAGGACCTCCAAAAACTCTTAAAGCACAGCAGTACAGAACATTTCCTGTTCACAGTAAATACTTTTGAAGACATAATGAATAGTAATTATTCGTTCTTCTTACCTGTGGAAGGCCTTCTATTTATCTTCTGAAATTCACTGCTTCTTCTTAAGTAGGCTAGAAATGTAGGAAGCATTTGAGCTCAACCACTCAGATTTGATTACTTAATTTGTTGTAGACATAACAATTCCTGTTACAGACCCAGAGGAGAGATTTAAACTTTTATTTTCATGGCAAACACTGTTATTTGGCTCCAGCTGTAGCAAGATATATTGTGAGATTTATCTCAAAAGACAACTTTTACCAGTTTTTAGCAGAATATAAACTATGTCCAAACTAGTCTTTTAGACCATCTCTACAAATAGGGGAGAAAGAGATTTTACAAAAGATGAATGATCCCAGCTATTTTTAAATTTATCTCCTTAAATAAGTACTTCCTTCTCTTCATCATCTAGGAACTTCTTGACCAGTTTAAAACAGGGTGTATACTAGTTAATCAGCTCAAGATTATGTGAATCTTACCTTAACTTTTCTGGCCTATAAGACTAAGAACATTTATAACATACTAGACTGCACCACCAAACTAAGAGAATTTTCAAAGGCATCAGTTTGACTAATAGTAAAAGAACACTCACTGAGTTTTATTGCATTGATTAAAATTGATATAAATAAAATTTTAAACATATTTCATTTCAAAAGTTTGTATGTATGAGAAGTGACAAAAAATTCCTGGGAAATAGTCCACCTTCAACTATATTTTCATCTGATATGGACAAAAGATCTTCTACTGGTCAAGAGAATGACTTGGAGGATAAAAATGCTTCAAAAAACAGTCTTCCTTAAGATTATGAAGGATACCAGTAACAGAAAAAAACCTTCCACCTGACTTAACAAAGACTATTTGAACCTGGAAGTAGCTGAGAAAGCAATCACTCGCTCACTCACTCTCCACTAGGACATAACAAAGTGGATATTGACATAGTCATAACACTGGATGAATAGCAAAATATCCATTAAATAAATATAACTTATTTGGACTCTCAAAATGTCTTTGATAAAATCTTTCACAGGAGAATAGGGAATTAGAAGCCACAAAACAAATGATAGAAGTTCTGCTTTATACTAGCAAATGACTGAGATAAGAAAACAAAGGGTAAATATAAGTGTCAATTTTCAACATGAAGGCTAATCATGAGATGCCACTTGATTACTGCTGTCATGATACTTGATACATTTATTATACACATAACATCCCAAAGAAAAGGATGAACAAAAACTTCATGGAAAATTATATAGGTCAAGAATAAGAAAAGCAGCAAAAAATTCCATGCTTAAAAAAGCTAGGTAATTAGCTGCTGTTGACACCAAGAAAATTCCTATGGCAGAAGCAAATACAGATATCACATACAGTCACTTTATATTAATTTATGCAAATTGATATCCCACAAATCAACAGAAACTAGTAAGTAAAAGGATAGATGCTATGATACGCTATTTATTTAATATAATTCCTCAGTGAAGTTAGGAAAATAAAAGAACTGCAAATAAATAAAATGTTAATTTCCACTGAAGAAACACAGAGCACTGAAAATGCATACTACATTTTTGTGGATTCTTTGTACGCCATTACAAAAGTTTTAGTACAAGACACAAAGGAATATGAAGGGAGACAAGGGGAAAAAAAAAAAAAAAAAAAGGAAGATTTAAAATAGAACTATTGTTTTAAGATGCTAATGAAAGAGAAAAAAAATACTTTTAAATCAGTGTAAATATTGAAAAAGTTAACTGACTCACAGTAATCTATGAAGGCTGCTCTGAAAATAATGCCTGGGTGGTGGTGGAATGTCAGTAGAGGCTGAACTTTCCCACCAATATTCTATCACATTTTGTCGCTGTGTGACGGATGGTAGCAGAAAGACAGTCCGAAAATTAGTATCTGATGCAGAAGTACATATGAAACAAAGGTGTTGTACTGAATTTTTCCATGTAGAAAAAATAATATACACTGACATTCATCGACACGTGCTAAATGTTTCACGAGAACAGTGCATGTCAGCACCGTGAGGTGGTGGGAGTTGTGTTCAGCAGTGGCAACAGCAATGTGAAATACATGCCACGTAATGGGAAGCCATTGAGATTATTACAAGCATGGTATGCAGGTTCTTGTTCATCACTGGTGAAATTGCATAGCTAATGGTGGTGACTATGTTGAAAAAGAGTGTTTTCTAGCTAAAAATTTGCTCACCGAAATAGTGTATTGTGCCCTTTTATCTGTTGAGGTTTACATGGAAACAAACATTACTTTCAGAGTGACAGTTTCACCCAATAATGCTAAAAGGCAACAATTTTAAGTCATATCAAGAAATTCTTTATTTCTTTATACGGCCTCCAAATGACCCACGGAACTCATTGTCACATTGCAGTTACTATTGAGATTCGGCCAGAAAAACTATATATATAAACTGCTTCAGTTGCAGGTAGAAAGATATTCACTATACACTAAGAAAATCTTTTAATACTAAGAATAATGATTCCATGGAAAATACTGCTGAGGATGACTACAGACTGAATCACCACTGGTCTCACAAATAGGCTATACAAACAAATATCAACAATAAAACATTTTTCCTTTCTGCAAGTGCGCAAGGATTAAATAACATACGCTTTTTCCTCCAGGTTTATTAATTTGGTCTGCTATTTTCACTAAAATGATAAAAACATATGAAAATAAGAAGCTTACAGGCAGCAACAGCAGATTCCTTTAGTCTAGTGGAGCACACGTACGCAGACTACACTTTTCAAACAACTATAAATAATTTTTATTAAAATTCATCAAATAGGATTAAAATTGGGGGAGGAATAGTGTAAGAAAAAGATAACTGTGGTTAAGTGGGAAACCTGGGAAAAAGAAAGCTGTTTCAGGAGGGAAGTCAGTTTATATGTTTATTGATTGATTAATAAAGGGAATTTATTAAGACATTTTTGACTGTCTCAACCAGCTTCATCTTATCATACTGACTAAAGAGTAAAGAGATGTTCTCATGAAGAGGAAAATCTACTGTGAAAATTCAAGAGAGAATTTGTTCTGCATTGAAATTCAGTATATGTCCCTGCAATGCAGAGGTATTTCTGTTTCCTATCACTGGGCTGTGTTTCTTTTTTAATGCTGAAGATTTTGAACAGTCCAGTGTTCAAGTACAATCAATGCTGTTCTAACTGAAAAGCATTTCTGTATGAAATCTCACTCTTGCTCTTTACAGATACTCAAGAAAGTCTATGTTTTAGTTAAGGTTAAAATGTTGCCATTTCCACCAGAAGAATACGTTTTGAGATCTGAAATTTCAACTAATTTTCAAAAAGCTATTATGATTCAGCTTGAATCTCTATTTGCATATTTTTGCAGTGGCCTTCTGAGTGCCACTGATAAAGATGAATCCTAGGTTTTGTTTGCCTGAATTCAGGAAAGTTCAGTCTTTTCAATTACTGATGCTCAATGCTGCATGTTAACACTACAAGTCCAACTGAATGTGAATAGTTTGAGTATTTGCATCTCAGAATATTTGGTTGGTGCAAGAGCAGGAAAATAAACTAAATCTTGCAATGAAAAGAACTTTTCCTAGCCAATATATTAAGTAGTTGAACAGGTTACTATGAATCAAAATACTTCTTTTTTAAAGAACTCTTCAGAAGTTATAAGGAAACTGCTGGAAAAAAAATAATAATAAATAGAAAATTTTTTTTCATTCCTTAATATTTAATTGCAGAAATATTTGGTTAAGAAAAACGTGAAATCTTAAGAGGTTTTAATATATTTATTTCTTAGTAAACCTATATTTTCCAGTCCCTCTTTATTTTTTGCTAGGGTAAAATTACCCTACACCAAGGAAAAGCGAAAATTTTTAATCTAGAGTACCTAATACAAATTCAGATGACTCAATATTTTACAAACTGAATAAACGTTTTGATTTTCAAAGATGAAAAAAATGATGAAAAACTATGAAAAAAAACAATCTTCTATCCACTGATTTCCTTGTTGGTATTAAGTTCTGTATCATCATTATTCTATGTACCAATTCTGAATCTTTACATAAGTCTCTCAGCTTTTAGTATTTTTCTATTGTTATTACTTCTAGACTGATCTACTCCTCAGTCCCTTTAAAAGTTTATTCCTTTAGCAACTATTACTCTAGTAACTATTTCTAAATTCTACCATCATCCTGGGTTGATGCTAATTTCAATTCAGTGTAGCACAAGTTACCATTTTTGCCCTGGGAACAGAGATCTGTATCTGACAACTCAGCATCAAAAAGTACTTAGATTCAGTCTTCAGTTTCTATTATGTTACTAACTAATAATGTTAACAGGAAGGGTAAAAATTCCAGAACATATTTTTGAGTGAAATATCAAAATTATTCTTTATTTTTCTGTCACATTAGTGCATAGCTGAGGGCAGAGTTTTGCCATTAAAATTATCTTTTTCCTTTTCCTTCAGAAAGGTTTTTTTATACAGTTCTCCATTATGATATGACTCTGCTTAAAAATAATGGATCAAATTCTCTACAAACACTACTACCAAAGTCAGTGGACTTAGGCCAAGGATGACTTTGAGCACGTTTTTTTCAAACTCAGATTAGAGAGCAACTAAACCAGCAAAAACAATTAAATCAGTGATGTACTTACTGTCGAGTACGCAAGCAATCTGAAAGTTAATATAATGTAGTTCTTATTCGCCAGGCATGCATATAAATCAACTTTAATGTCAATAAAGTCAGTAATGACAGATTTTATCACTACGATATAACTAAGTAATAATGACTGGGAGAAAGATAAGTAGCTCACAGCAACAGAATTGATTTTTTATTTTGTCCTAGGTGAAGCCAAGGGTAACCGAAAAGACTGGCCTTTACCCTTTCTATTATTAACTGCAAATCATTCTTGTCAAGTTAGAAAGCAGGCTACCTTTTTTTCCCTAGTATTAGTCACTGTTATGCTGTACCATGACCTCCTTCAGAGGTGATACCTTCCATTTCCAATTAGCCTCTATTCATCAGTGAGTGAGGTGCAGTTTCATTTTAAAGAAATCAAGGCCTAAATTATAATTCTTATTCTTTGTAAATCTAGTTACTGGTTTAATTTTTTCATCAGCTGTGATAACAGAATTCAGGGAACAAATAAAAAGCCAACCTGAGAATGATTTATACACTAAATACTGTTAGACAGCTGCAGCATTCCATCTGCAGTGGCTGCATTTTAGTGAGGAGTAAATAAATTATAGAGGGGAGAAGTGGCTTATTTTAAATGCTTCTTAACTATTTGAATGAGAGACATTACAAAAATACCTATTATTTTTCTTGAGAATAAGGGAAAAAAAGATATAAATATTTTAAAAACAGTCTTACATTCAGTAGGTATGTGATCTACTGATAATTTTAACTCAAACAGCCACTTTAAAAGCAAATGAGCTTTTTCAACTGTTTTCAAAATGGGTTTAGTATAAGTTCGTGCAATTATTTTTCTGTCTCTGCATCTTAAACAGAAATAGTACTAATTTTTTGTTACATATGTAGATATTCTCTCTATGGAATATGTTTAACAATGGTCAACTGCCATGTTTCAGTAGTTCTGGCTGACATTCAACAAATGTCTGAGCAGCTAATAATACACTTAGTTCTGTTAGTCCACCCATCTGTCCATCACATCTGCCTGTCATCATAAACACTGTCATTAATCAACATAGCATTTCTTTAACGTCCTCTCTGTATTCACTGTCTTCCTGAATGCCAGGAAGGTAAATAGTATGTGCTTTCAGTTATTTAAATATTTTCCTAAGCTAAAGATAAACACTTCTATACAAATAAGCAACAAACAAACCATTTATTTTACTACTGCTAATGGAATTTCAGGTTTTTAAATCAGAATAGCTGTTAGTCAGCACACAATTGAAATACACTGAAAATCTGAGGAAAGACCTTCCTATTGTCCATAAAAACTACACAATTAGTCGCCAGACACATAACCTCCAAAGACACTCTTTTAAGGAAAATAACATTAGTAAAGCTCAACATTTGTTATCTCCTTGGTACCATACATTATGACTGTCTGTTACAGTCTTTATGTCAGCCCAGAATGATTCTACAAACTCTTTTAGCCACTGAGTAACTTGTTCAACAAGGAGAGAACCGGGGATGTGATTTGTAAAAGATAAGATGTGATTATTTAAAAAATAATAATAATAATAAATAAAGTGATACACTTCAGAAAGAAACACTTCTTAAAGCTAAGCCAATAGATGATTCAGGAAAATAAAATATTCAAAAGATTTTAATATGCTTTTCTTCCATCTTTCTCCTAATATAATTGTTCTTCAACACTGATCCCAACATAACTGTTCAAAGACAACCAGACTCACTCTGGAAGAATACTTTCAGGCATGCACCCTGTAAGAATGCTACCTAAGACACATAGGAAAACATATGTTGTGCTATAAGATATAATTTTATATGCCCATTTGTGAAAGTATCATGGACACGTTCTATTGACATTGGGTGAACAGCCATTCAATACTGTCTCATGATTTGTGCAGTCTGCATAAGCGTTTCCACCACTGACTTCTCTTACACATCGTGCCCTATTCTGTGTATGCCTACATGAGCTGAATAACAGATTTGTAGACTACAGGACAAAATTTGTGTGTACCTTTGTTTAGCTATAGCTAAGAATGGCTCAGCAATATATGTAAGTGTTGCTGATTGCATGAGAAGTGCTTGCAGATGTGTTTCACAAAAATTGCCAAAAATTTCACAAAACCACAAAAGCATACTCACCCATGGGAAGGAAAAAAAAACAAAACCAAAAAACTGCACATTTGATATATTTTCCCTGAAACTTATGAAAGAGATTCATTGTGACAGAAAACTAGGCAATAGTTGACAAAGTTAAATTTAGGTATTAAAGTAGCACTCTACCAACAGGGAAAAAGGTAGCAGAAGGGGCATTTCTGACTTAGGGTCCACAACACAGTTGTGTTGTAGGTTCTATTACTCTGTGTGAGAATTTGTAATAGGGGTTACCACCATTTTAGTGGATAACTGCATGGAATTCTGACATCAATCAGATGTGAGATACTTGTTTGCAAAACCAGCTTCCTCATCAAAAGCCTCCCATTTCAATACAACTGCAGCGTTTTTTCTCTTTTACCTTCACTTGATTTATTTCTTGCTCTAAGACAAATACAGTAGTTATATTGTACACCATCATACAATGTAAAATGAAATGGTTTTCTACCAAGCCGACAACACTAACCTTTACAATTAATTTTTAATTCAGCATTTATGGAGAAAATTGGCCTAATAAAAAGAAGGAATCAATTACTGAATATTACGTGGGGAATAGCAGAAGGTAAGCACAACGTTCAGTATTGTTATTACTTGTTATTTGTTTTGGCTAACGTCATTATCCACAAAGTACTTGGTGCTAAACAAACAAAAGAGCTGTGTATCTGATCATTTCTTGGTCATATTCACCTGAGATGCTTATTTGAAGGGCTCACTTAGAAAAAAACACGTATCACAGTGATAAGTATGCCAGAAAAATATCAGCTTAGCATATTAGTCGAACTCATTACTGCTGGTCAGGAGACAAGCAAGAATGAGAATGCTGTAACAAACAGAAAACCTAACATAATTTTCCCCACAGAATCTAGGAACTGTGGGAGACTGAAAAAAGAATACACTCGATGGTGATTCATTCAGATATTTTAAGGTTTACTTTTCATCATTTCTGAATTGTATTTCAGAGTTTAAATTTAAAGTAACATGGGTTTTACAAGTCTCTATATCTAAGAAGTAGAAGACATAATTGCAGTACATCTAACTCTATGGGACTTCAGATGTTATATAGCATTTGCATCCCAGTAGCACATATTATTCCAGATCCACTAATTAGTTATCATCACTCTGACAGCACTGTGTTAAAAAATGTTACTTAAAAATGTTAATAAAAAAATCAATGCATAAAGAAAACAATACTACTTAGATCAATCAAAAGTTGATTCCAAAGAGAATATTAAGTTACATTAAAAGAATAATCAGCTTGGAATGCAATGATAGGCAATAAAATTCTAGGTACTGAAGAGTCAGTCAGAGACCAATTAGGTCAGTGAAGAAAAGAAGCTCAGTATAACTAGAACCAGATCTGAAGGAATCCTTGTAGTTTAACAACTCTAGGCCCTTGTTTGTTTGCTCGCTTTTAATTATTCCACTGGCATCTCTGTAACGTCTCTTGTGAATAACACAGACTTAACTCTATTGTTTCCCCCCCCTCCCAGGATACTTTATCCAAGCATAAACAGAAGAACTCTAAATATAGTCTTTACACTTTATCTTGAAAATGTCAGCTTGTAGATATTTTAATACAAATTTGCCTCATGCTCTTAATGGAATATAATAATTTATTTACTTGCTGCAGTTTAACCTGGTAGGTATTCTAAGAATCACACAACCGTTCACACACTCCCCCCACCTCTCTCTATGGGAGGGGGGAAAGAGTTGGAAAAGAAAAAATGGTAGAACTCACAGGTTGAGATAAACACTATTTACTAAAACATAAAAGGAACAAGAAATAATAATGATTATATATATGTGCTTGTAAATATATATATATTTACAAAACAAGTGATAAAAAATGTAATCGCTCACCATCCACTAACTGATGTTCAGCCAGACCCCAAGCAGTGCCTGCATCACCAACCAGCTCCCCTCTTTCCCCCCACCCCCCAGAATCTGAAAAACTGGGATATTCTTGGCTCAATACAGCACTGCTCAGTAACATCCAAAACAGTAGTGTGTTATCTATACTGTTTTTCTCCTTAAGCCAAAATAGCATCACATCAGACACTGAAGAAAATCAACTCTGTCCCAGCTGAAACCAGGACAGTATTATGCAACATTAAATAATTGTATCATGAATGACTATAATTTGCCACAGAGAGTGCAACAAACTGTGGCAGAAAGAGCCACATTCACTCAAATGTTTTCCCCTCTAATATCTGGCAGTTATTTCAGGGAAGTTATCCCTGTGTGAAATTAATCTCACAATTATGAGTGAATATCAGGTGAAACAAACCACGGATTTGGGCCCAAGGTCAGCAGACTCTAAGATGGGGAAGGCAAGTACAAACACATGCTTTAAAGGAGTAAACATTTAATTTTCTCAGCTTGCTCAGTGATTTACAGGACAAGAAATGACTGTACTTAAACTTTCAAATTCATCTCCAGCTGCACAAGATAGTAAGAGAATAAAATAGAAATCATTATTCAACTGATTTGTAATGACTGTGGGGTTTTTTTTATCCTGGTTGAGACTGCAAGAAAACTACAAGTCTCGTTTATGCCTAGGGACTTATTTTTTCATTATTTCTCCTTTTTCCTTTGTGTTCTTGACGCAAAGGAAACTAGTTTCAAGACATTTTACAGACTGGACAATCTGTTTAAATGAACATTCAATTTCAGAGCTGTTTTTCATATACTTTCACTATTTTATTCTATTGATTTTAGATCTGTATTCAAAGTAAAATACAAGTTTTATTCTCACTGTGGTATTTGTGGAATAGATCAGAAAAGAGAGCATAGAAGTTTTCACATCTCATGATAAAGGAGTCAAAAGAAGGAGATTAAAAAAATATAGTCTATACTCGAGTAGACAGTGACATTCACTTCTTCAGCATGCAAAAGTTTGCAAAAGCTTAGTTACATTACTTGATATAATTACATAGACTCCCTCAGGCTATAAAATTACTCTTCCACAGAATATTTACATCTCTGAGAGAAAATTCTATTCTCTATCTTAGGTGCAGTTAAAATGAATTACATTACAGAGAGAGGCAGGGATCTACATAGACTCATCAACACTTTTAAGATAGAAGTCATCAGTTATAAGTATTAATAACAGTTAAGGTAACCACTTTGTTCCCCTTCTTTCCTCTCTACCCTTTTAAAAATTTGTTTTTATTTAACCTTTAATGAACCATCACTTGCTTTTTAGTAGTTCTATTGAAAGAATACACAAAACCCTTGATTGTACTTTTTACTTCGAAACCAATTCCCAATATCTGTAACAAAACTGAGATGCAATAACCATGAATTTATTGAATTTCTTCTGGAACTTTTTATACTAACATACAGCCCTTAAGATGCATTGTGGTCCCAACTGTCTTCACATCCTAAAAAAAGCCTTGAAGAAAGGCAGATTATTTTCTCTTATTTATTTTATTATTTGAACCAATGAAAGCATAATGTATCTCATTTGTACAGGATGAAACCTGTAAAAAGAAGAGCTGTTTTAGAAGTGGTATGAGCTAAAGAACTAGCAAAATATGTTATGCATGATAGCAGCAACAGCACTGGTGAGAATCCAAACTTTGAATGCCCCCAAAATAAATTAAGTAAACTCTTATCAGAAATGAAAGTCTGTGCTAGTATGTCATTTACCTCTACTAGAAAGTTATGTAAACAATGTCTAAAACCTCTAGACTACAAAGTAACTACAGTGCAATCTGCTCATTGTCTGCAGTTTGCAATCATCTTTATGTTTCTTGCACACTAAATGTTTTTTTTTGTTGTTGTTTGGTTGCTTGTTTTGCTTTTTGCAGAAGTCTGAGAACCACAATTAATTTTGTCAACTGTAGTTATGTCAGGATCTGACTCTTCATAACTGTGTAAACATGTAGAGGAAAGTGTTTATACTGAGTGGGACCTAGATGGCTGTTTAAATCCAAACTAAGAGTTTAATAATACAACTTCTCAAAAAAAAATCTTGAAAAATGATTTATTTTTGCCATTAAAATTCATTAAAACACTGAGAAAATTTAGTTTCATATACTTTGTCATTAATTGTATAATTCCACCTGTATCTGAAAAGCTAACTGAGAGCATTTACAAAAGATTGCAATCTTCTTATTTTATAGTTTCTGAGAACAAATGCAAAACTTGTAATGTGTTTCCGATTTTAAAGTTCTAGTTCCCCAGAAGGAGTGTGTTATAACCAATGATGGGTAGTATAAAATTGAAAAATATAGACAAGGAGAGAATCTTTGCTGTAAGCTATTTGTGTTAAGAACTATACTTATGTTTGAGTGTTAGAGAGAGAAAAGGGAAGAAAGAAGTTGAGAAGGCAAGAATGAGAGTGGAAAAGAGGAATAGGGTAGAAGGAAGGACGTACTCAAATTAGGTAATAGTAATCTTGAAGAATCCTTATTTCACAGTAATGCAGGTAAATTTGTTCTAAAATCTGAGACAGTAATCCCACATGCTCTCTGAAATTCTGAATGACCAAGGCCTTTGTGTCATGGTTTTATGATTTCTGTTATTGGTATTCCACATCATAACATCATGTAGTGCAGTGGGAGCTAACGAGTTAATGCTCCAGCTCCATGGATCATCGATACTCCAGGTATACCTGTCTCAGAAGAGAAGAACTACGTGCCCCAGGGGATTTTGCATTGCTTTGCATTTTTATGTTTTCCACTCAGAGGGAAAGATAAAAACTGTTTGCATGTCACAAGACACAGGCTCTTCCCTTTTCAGATCAACCCAGCAGTGGGTGCTCCCTAGCTGTCTCACCTTCAGCATTTAGCATAAGGCCTTCGGTTCTCGGACACTCTCTTGCTCATTTTATTTGATTTATTATCTTCAATTCCAATTATATTGTGTTATTTTGCATTCCGATATCTTATTTACTAGATTAGTATTCCTCCTCAGATCATTGCTGCTGTTTTAATTTTAGGCCCATCTCCCTTTTCCCTTTTTCCCTTGCCCCCTTTCCCTTTCCCAGGGCATGGTTCTGTAGGTCTTTTGGCCCAATCGTCACAGAACCAGGCCGAACTAGCCCATAAACCACTGACATTTTGAAAATAGAAATCTCCATGTTATTGAAAATTCTGTTACTAGTTATGTAGAACTGAACATCATGTTTGCATTGAAAATAGTTATTCCACTCAAGGACAAATGAAAACCCAGCCTAAAACAGACCAGTAGGCGTTTCAGGTTCATTTGATATTTTATTCCCATAAAGTTTGTTGATTATGATAATTGATCACTCCAATAATTTAGAAGATATAATTAATTGGTAAAAATAATTCAGTTGCCTTTTATGGGAAATATCCTTAATTATCAAAGAACACTGAAATAAATTACCATAATAGTGAAGGTCATACAAATATTAGCTGCTGGTATGCTTACTGTTGCATATACTATTACCTAGAGACAGAAGGAGTAAAATAAATGAATTTTGTTCAACTGAAAATAACATATTTCTTTCATTTAAATTTCACAATCACCATATATTATTGCCCATTTAGCAAAGCAAATAAACAAACAAACAAGTAGTGTCAGGTTAATATTAAGTGCAACAGTGTAATTCAATTTACTTTCTACTTTGGCAAAGCTGGAACAACAATTTGACTGGGCTGTTCTTTCCTCAAATGCTATAATTACTTTTTGCAGTAAAAACAAGAAAATGTGATGAGGAAGTGACATACAGAAGTGTAATTAAAGCCTTTGAAAGATACTGCAAAACAAATGTATTGTCATTGCCTCATATGTCATAGGTCCTCTGGTCCTAGGACTAATTATGAAAAACATATGCACTATATTCTATTTTTTTGTCCTACACCTCCAGAATGAAATGCATTAAATGTATGGACTTTCTATATATGGATGAGAAAAACTGTAAGTTCAAGCAGAACAACTGAAGTGAACATGACATTTCAAATAGCTCCCAAAATCAACTAAGTCAGAACCCAGAAATTCCGAGACAAGGAGCGGAGAAAGCATCTCTCTCTTCTTCAGAGAGCATTTGAGTATAAAACAAAAGAGATCTTGGAAATGCAGATAAGCTTTCAAGAAACTTTCTTTGTGACCCTTAAACTCTGAGTGAGATATTCAGTGCTGATTTTCTGCCTCTTTCTCTTGCTGAAACAAGGACACCTTGTACACAAGGAGACAGTCGCAGATTATTTTCCTGCCACCATCTCCTTGCCAAATTTCCCAGGCACTAGGGTACTCTCTTTAGTGGCTGATATTAAAGGTACCTCCAGCAGAACAGGGAAAAAATTGCATTTTTCCACTTTCCAGGTAAATGCCATTATTGCTGGCTGACAGCAGAAAAGACGTAGGGGCAATTATCTACTTCACCATTATATATTGAGAAAAAGTCATAGCTGTCATAGCAGTTTGAATGTAACCTAACCAACTATCATGTTAAAACATCTTCTAAGACTCCTTTAATAAAATTTAGGTGAAATATTAGCATCAGAATTCTAAAGTCAAAATGTCCAAACAGCGTAAAGTAAAAGCAGCACTCTAGAGATCTTTTTGTCTAACATGTTTTCTATACACATTAAATATTAGACTTTCAAAGTTAGATTAAATTTTCACTGAAGTTCTGACCTTCTTTAGCTGAAGAAAAAAGTGTTAAGTTGATGACAAGATTAATGATATTTACATGTCAAATGACAGAACTAAAGCTGGAGCACTGATTAAAGATAATTAGTCAGTGTAACACCATTTTGAACCTACAGAAAATTTGATAAAATCAACAGTGTTTGGATATAATCTAAATCCAAAAACAGTGAGGACTTACTTGAGAAGGGTCATCATTTTTGCTTGTTTGTTTGCTCGTGAAGACCACTTTTAGTTCAGTTCTTTCAGTTATTCCTTTATGCCACAGTGACTTCAATTACAGCTGAGGAGAAGAGATATTAATAACATCTACCCTTGTACAATATATCCACTTGACAGAAAAACAAACAAGGAAAAAAAGACCCAACAGTTCCAAGAGATCTAGAACTAATGAAGTTGTATTTCATTTGGATTATTTTCATTGTGACCAAATTTGAAATTTGAGATACTAAGTCTGACTGAAATTTTTCTTCAGACACTAAAATGACTTTATCTACCTAATCAACTTAGGGATTTCCAAAAATGATAAAAATTAAGAACATAATTATCTTTGACTTCTTAATCACCCCGTTAAAGACTGAAGAAAATCCATCTGTAAGTTCAAAAGAAGAAGATCCATTCATGGAGATCCCTGCGTGATAACCATCAGTAATGAAGGCATGGTATTAAAACTATACAGATAAATTTCAGCCTTCTACAAATCAGAATGGGTAAGGAGCAAAAAGGAAAATAAAAATTGACCTTAATAAAATAAGAAGCTTTATTTTTTTAGAATTTGGCTTAAGGCTGTTTTGAACAGAGACAAATAGAATTTACTCAGACTACAGAAAAAAAAAAAAAAA
>VXAB01011853.1:82998-96561 GCA_013399175.1 Odontophorus gujanensis
AAAAAAAAAAAAAAAAAACAAGAAAAATATTTAACAGAAAGAAACCTCTGCATACTCTTAGCTTGTTAGTCTCACAGGAAATTAATGGTACTGGTAAATAAATAAATAGAAATGGGACTTCATGAACATCTTTAATAACCTTATACGTATTCTCTTTTCTCATTTTGCAAATTAAGAGAAAATTTTGTTTCCAAAAGTTACTATGTACAATATACAGAATAAATCGCAGCTGTAATAAAGAGAGATGTTTCTCTCATTTATTAAAGACAGAGTTACAGTCCCAATAAACCAAAACTATTAAATCAGCTAAAATGCTACCTTCAAATGAAACATTTCACTTTCAATAATGAACAGTTAAACCAATAACATTATATCTTTGTTGACTAGGAAAAACATTTAATTTCCAATTCTTACAGTAACAAGAGATTTGGAAGAAAAACATATCATCAAATAAGGAGAACTCATTGCAGTTCTTCTTTTCAAAGTCTCTTTAAAGCAGGTTTCTTTGGTTTCTGTGAGAGACAGTGTCCTGTGGATAACGCTTTAGCTATAGGTGCAAGCTGTTAAAGCATTTCTATGTATACAGAAAGTCATATAAGCACCATTGAACACTGGGGATAGATTGTGAACCATTTTGTCATACCAGTAAGCAATTAGATGACATGGTAAAGCCAAGGTTGGTTCTTGTTTGGGGGGGGAGGGAGTGGGGGATGAATAAATAAAACATTTGTGCATGTGTTCAGGATTAAGTCAGCGAAGCCTAAAGGTGCTCAACAGGATTTCACCAGAATGAGGCCCATAAGAATGCATAAATCTTAGCAAAAGAAGATGCACAGTTTGGTCTTCACTGCTTAATAATTTGGTAAGGTATGAAGCTTCAATAAAGTGAGAGGAACCAGGATAGTGCTAAGCCATGCAAATAAAGCTCTATAACTCTGCAAAATGAATAAGACTGGGAAAGAAAAATCTGTATGGCAGAGGGATAAATACAATCTGGAATAGGTATACTTAAGAGGCTCACAGGGAATGTTTATGGACAGGGATCATTTTTAGGGTTTTCAGCCATTTCTATTCTCACCACAGAATGAGCCATTCTTGATTATGCTGAAGAAAATGGAAATAAGGGCAGCTATACAAAGCAGTTTCTAAAATAAATGCTGTCAAGGTTTCTGTTGAAAACACTGTTTCCCAAAAGCAGCTGCTTGTTGCCTCATTGTGCATGCACAGCACAGCCTCTTTGCTTGGCCCATCACCCTCCTGCACCTGCTCCTCTCAGCTTATTTCACCTGAGCTGATCGTGAGGAGCGTAACAAAATGCTGCATTCCAGCTTCTGGCAGTAAGCTCAGCAATGCTTTCCTGCCTCCTCAGCTGTACCACTGCAGAGCCAAGCTGCTGGTTATATATTGTATTAGCTCAGAGCATCAGGTACTAGCTATCTGTTTACCTTCCTTTTGTTCCTCCCTATTGCAATTTCTCCTTACTGCTAAGTGATTCCTGTTTGAAAAGTGCTCAGAATTTTAACACAGTGTATGAGATCCTTCTTCCATTACAACTCTCAACGGACTGTATTAATATCTCACTAATTGGAAAGATACTACCAGGCAAATTACAAGTGTATTTACTGTCAAACAGCAAAATTTATCACAGTGATCTATAGAAAAATGTCCAGAACAGAATTTTACTACCATCATATGATTTGGAGCCCTGTGCCACCTCTAGTTCCCTGAGCTCAGGTCAAGCTTTCACTTTAAAATTCCCCTCTTTTAGTCAAGCTACTCTCCTCTTTGCACAGTGGATATCACAGACTGGAGGATGTGCCTTTAGACTTCCAAAACAGTGATCATTATTCTATTCAACTGACAAGTCCTTTCACTTGTCTTTGTTCCCAGAACACTATATTACACTTCTGAAATACAACAGTTTTAAATGTTTCAAAATAGAAAGTATCATGGTATATTACAAGAGCAAAAATTATAAACACAGAAGACTCAAAAACAATATATGAAATACGTAATTTTGTCACAAAATTTTTAATAAGTTTCAAACCCTGCAGTCTTCTCTTCTAAATATTCTTCAAGATGTAAGCTGACTAAGGAAGGTTATTTTTTTTTTTTCAGTGAATTGGAATCGTTTAGAGCTGCTTCCCTTTGTTACTTACAATTACAGAGGAGATTCCTCAGCAGTGTTATTAATACATCTCAAGCAATTAGAATGAAAAGGTTGCAAAAGTTCAAAAAAGAGAATTACTTGAATTTAGCATATTTCTGATTATAATAGGGTTAGGTTATAATGAAAGGTTAAAAAGGAACTTTTAATTAGATATAAGATATATCAGGCAATAAAATTTTCATGGGATTTACTATACTGAATGCAGACATATAGCTTGTATCATTGCACAGCTTCAAATATTAATTTTCTGTGGTTTGAGTAAACTGAAACAAATATTCAATAAAAACTAACTAGTTGCATGTATGTTTTCACTGCATCACGGGGCTTATTAGACTTATTTAGAGAAGAGCTGAGTGTTATTGAGAATAATCTGGGCAGTAAGTTAACTGCAGACAGATTGAGAGTCGTAGATGCTAAAGAAATCTTAGATATAGCAAATTCGTAATTTGCTGTAGATTAATTATTCCCTGGGATGCACTTCAGAACCTCTGACAAAGAAAGCTCGTGTTGTGACACTCAGAAAATGATCACACTATGCTCATATCCTGTTTCTGTCAGGCACGTACAGAGGTGATTCAGGCAACTAGAGTTTAATTTTCTCAATAAGAAATCAAGAACATTATTTTAGATCCACTCTGTATCAACACTGGAGTTTTCACTGGGTTCAAATCACTAGATTAATATATCTGAACTTTCCAGAACCTGATGCAAATAAGCAACCCACCTAGCTACTTTTCTAGTGCACACACCATTTCATTAGAGTGTTGCAGTAAATCTACATGTTTACTATGGTATTTTATTTCATCTTCTCAAAGAAATCTGAAACTGGAGGATTTATGAGAGGAAAAAATAATTAGCAGTGAGAGTACTCTATCTGGGACCACACAGAAGACATTTAAAAAGGATGTGATTATTTTCTCTCACAAAAAAAAAAAAAAAAAAGAGAGAAACCCTTTATACACCCTCTCCTCTCCACTCCCTGTAGTTTTCCATCTTCAATCTTGCCCGGATACACTGTTGCCACTCCCCAGATGTCCCCAGATATGGAGTTCATATTTATGGAGATTCTGCAGTACCAAAAGAAAAATATACAAAAATAACATAACTCATTCCTCTATGAGGAAAAACAATCAGCCTGAAGTGCCTTGCAGAAATTGTCCCCACAGTGGGGACACAATTGCTGCTGAATGTATATATGAAGCACAATAATCTTGATACTAATTTTATTTATTTTGAGAAGACAATAAAAAAAAAAATCACTGAACACATGCAGCAGTAGAGATTCAGTTATAAAGATAATCCTCTCCCTACAGACTCTGGGCTAGTGAAAATTGCCCTTACACTGTCTCAGAACAAATATATACAGACTTTATAATAGATGTCTTATTTTTCATTATCAATAATTTCCTGTATATTTCAAAATGGCCTGCATACATATTTCAAAGGTCTCATAGTTCTGTTATTCAATATCTATCTGGCAAAGCTACAGAGGATTGACCATTGTTTTTGAAACAACTTTGTCTAATCTGGAAGGACTCAGAGAACTTAGCTCAACTAACAGTCAGGGGAAAGTAGTCAAAATGGGTGTTACAGAATATTATAATCCTAGTTTGATCAATCCACAATTAATTTTTACCACCATGCTCCAGTTACACACGAAGGGTATCAAACATACAGTTGCATTATGAGTGCAAGTATGCAAACCAAGAAGTATTCATTTTTCAGGAAGAAAGTTTTTCATAGAAGCCTGTGTATCTGCTGGAAAATACAGATCTCTTTCTAAATATGCTGCATAGGTGGGTTTCTTTTTAATACAGAACTTCTGGACTGCACAGGTTTCAATGTTTATTTTCATATGACAAAAAGTTGGAATAAAAAAACTGAGTAAGTTAATAGTAAACATGTTCTAACAGCTGTGTAAGGGAGATGAAAAACTAGTATAGTTCAGACTAAAGACTTTATTCTTGTATCAGTGATACAAGCAACAAAAACACCAGGATGAAAATTGGAGATAAAGTTTGAATGACAATTACCTGTTATTTCCTCTTTTGAGGAGTAATGGGAGGGGGACCAGCATAACGAGAAGATGCTACAAGAAAGAAAAATCATCACCTGTCTCAAAGGATCTAGACTCACAAAAAAAACTCACAAAGGAGATATCTCCAACAGGAGAATCTTTCATAGTGGCAGTCAGCCCTTAAATGAGGTCTAAGATGGGTGGAACCTGGTTTCTGGTCACACAGGTGAATTATCTTTACCTGTGCTTCCAAGGCTGATAAGGTCTTTTCTCCAGGTGCTCAATCAGTGGATCAGGATATGATTCAGCAGTTCTCATACATGCCACCCCTTTGAGGCATGAGTAAACTGGAGGGTGAGTCTTCCCTGATTCAGGAAGGGGTCCAATATACCATTACACTCATACAACTGCCTGTTGTGATGCAGATTGACAGGGTGATTGATGATCATTTTTCAGTTGTAATTCTTGTTCACTCATGGGCCACTGCTCAGTGGTGTTACCACAGCATGCAGTTGTTTGGTGTGGGCTCGTCTTATGTTCCTTCAGTCCCACAAAGGTCATTACCAGGTATCATGCCTGATCTCGTGGAGACACTGGAGCATTTCAATGACACTTTCTGGTGATCCCAGAGACTTTTAAAAGACTCACAGAGAATACTACAGATGTTTTAGAGGTACCAAGAGGGGGAGATCTGTCCTCCAAGTCAAGGTACAGGTCATATTCCTGTCCTGGGACTGTTTCCAAGTATTCCATCCAGGGGAACTAGGAGTTTTGAAAAGTTATATCTTCTATATAAACCTACCTCATTTATTTTGCCTTACAATATTCATTTAGATAAGCTAACAAGGTTCAGAGTGATTACAACCTGTTTTTCAGTGGTTTTAGACAACTGCAATTCCAACCAATCTTGAGAATTAAACTTTCTCCTCAAGAAAATTTTTCTACCCGTAATTATAGACAGAAAAGGACCTGCCTCACCCCCAAGTTAGGCAAAGTCAGAATGGAGCGTAAAAGATATATGTAACTGGGGAGCACCAAACAGTGGGAGTGTTCTATATTCTGGCATAAGACATTTAATTGAGATAAGCTCCTAGACAATCAATATTTGACCTACGACTGTAGATCTGACTCTGAGACTTGTGATCATACGCTCTTGGCAACTTTCCATTTTAATTACATATATTTATTTATTTTAGTGGTTAACAGCTTTTTTGGCACCATGCACAACAGTTATCCAGATGGACATCTGTTGTAAGGTCAAGAAAAATTAAAAAAAAGGACTTTTATACATTCCTTCCCTGAAAGCTAAATGCTGCCAGTACTATTGTCTGTCCCTCTATATTGAAAAAAAAAAAAAAAAGAAAGAAAGAAAAAAAAAGGAAAAATAATTTAGGATAGTAATGGTAAAATAATAGCAAAAGACTCAGTTACTCATGGGAAGATGCACTTACTCTGAAGCAGACAACTTTATCTCTTTTTGTTGCTTGAAAAGCTCTGATCTAATTATACATTTTATTGGGATAGTGTATGAAACTGAAAAACAAGGACTTGCTTTATTCTACTGATCTAATTTGCTGATATTATTACCATTACAAAATAAATTGATGTTGTACTGGTAATGTACTAGTCAACTCCTTCGGATAGAAGAAATTTCAAAATTATATTACCTACTTCAATGAATGTCCAAAATGAAAATAATCAGAATGATATACTATTAATACTCAGGTCATTTCTTTAATCATGAATAAGCAGAGAGTGGAGAGGAACTTTGTTAATTACTCTTTATGAAGTTATATTAAGATATAACTTCCAATTATCTTTTATACTTGGTCCCATATCCAGCAAATTATTGAAGTTACTCTTTTTGAAGAAATCTGTATATCATTATTTCATATCAGAGAAGTAATTTATGAGATGTGAAGTATTCAACCCAGGATTTTAAGTATCTGGCAGAAGCTGATTTTTTCAGCTCAAAAATATGAATCCACACAAGAGGTAAAAAAAATAAATAATTATCTTCCTCTCCCCTTTTTCTCAGCTAACAGATGCATAGGGCTAAAAGCTGCTTCTAATGCTGCAAATATTTATCTTCCTAACAGGAGGAAAAATAACTGTATAGTAGATAACAACTATAAAACTCATTGTCATCTATAATCTACACTTTGAAATAGTAAATTGCCTTCATATCCTGCGTGTTGATCTGGAATCAGAGATGAATGCTATCAAGTACAGGAAATTAAGCGTGTAATTCCATCTCCTCTTAATGCCATCTATATCCAACATGTTGCAATACCAGTTTCTTTCACTGCCCTCAGCCTCTTTGGTTCCTCCCTATCCCCCTGTCAACATCACCACATTTGAGACTAAGTAGTGAGTTATTTTAGAAAGTTGATCCAGCACAAAACTAACTGCCAAAAATAAATGAACGGGGCCAAAGGAAAGGAAATACTATTTAATGGTGAATTACCACAACATCATCTTAATGATGTCAATATTTAAACTGAGTAGTTTTTGCCTTAAGAATCATAAATTACAAATTAAACTGTACTTCATGTGTCTAGCAGGATGCCCACTGCAAAGTCCAGTACTCACATAAATGCACAAATACACTCTGCTTCACTGCTATTTAAGAATAGAAATTGTGAAATATATTCACAGTTTCCTTAATCTACTGACAATAGTATAGTTGAATTTAAAGTTCTTATGCAGATTTTAAATGTGTCCTCTAATCAATGTTACAAATCAGACTAAAAGCCACTGATGAATCACACATTCTGTTGAAGACTCTTCATGGAACTGATTGGTATCAAAATACTTTTATAGAATGATTTTCAAAATGCAATATAAAAAAAAATCTATTTCACAAGCATATATAAGCTTATTTTTAAAGATTTTACCAGACTCAAAGACTACATTTGCTTTATAGTATGATCTAGCTATTTTTCTCTGAATAACTTCAAATTTTACTGTAGTGATCAAGGAGTAGATCTTTTGTGGCTGTTCTTGTTTGTTCTCTGTCTAGTTTTCCTGTTTTCCAGAGGTACAAATTAAAATGGAGATATAAATTATTTTTTCAAATAATTTCCTTGTATCGTTGAAGTAAATGTATATTTTTTAAAAACTGAATCTGTGATGGCATGTAGATAGATTATATTGCAGAAAAGACCCTGCGTGGTTGCAAGTAGGGTAGTTTTAAAAGAAAGCAATAAGGAGTAACTAAAAAATTCATCTTTTCCTGTTTCAAGAATAACTGTACATTGCTATACAATTTTATCAGCAAAATAGCATAAAGAATAATTAGTACCAATGTTTGCCTTACCTGAAACAATATGTACTTTTTGATTTGTTTATTAAGTTCTTTATGGATTTTTTTGCATCAATTTAGGAACTGATATTTCTTCAGAACCAAGATAAGAAGACCTCTGGAGCTCTATTAAAATATTTATGTATGCTAAATTTTTAAATATAATTTAGTGACAGCTTCAATAAAAAATATGCCAACCACTTCTTCAAAAAAGTAACAGTCATATGTAATTGGACATTTTCTACTAGCAGATGTGGTATGTTCAAATTTTAAATAGTCCTCTGCTATTCATACATATTATCCCATATAGTTGAAACTGTTTTGGTTTCTATTGCAAAATGAAATAAGGAAATAAATAAAGTATATTGAAAAATCTTCTATATGCATATATATGCAATTTAACATACATGGCATAATTAGATAAATTAAAGATTTTTTGCAGGTGATTCTACCAATTCCTCAAAATCATTCCATGTGGAACTGAGATCAGCGTAACCTGCTGTTACATGCCTTGTACAAACATACTGGTCATATATATGATGGTTGCTGCAAAAGTAATCACTCTTATTTTATTACATTGGCCCANTTTAGGATAGTAATGGTAAAATAATAGCAAAAGACTCAGTTACTCATGGGAAGATGCACTTACTCTGAAGCAGACAACTTTATCTCTTTTTGTTGCTTGAAAAGCTCTGATCTAATTATACATTTTATTGGGATAGTGTATGAAACTGAAAAACAAGGACTTGCTTTATTCTACCGATCTAATTTGCTGATATTATTACCATTACAAAATAAATTGATGTTGTACTGGTAATGTACTAGTCAACTCCTTCGGATAGAAGAAATTTCAAAATTATATTACCTACTTCAATGAATGTCCAAAATGAAAATAATCAGAATGATATACTATTAATACTCAGGTCATTTCTTTAATCATGAATAAGCAGAGAGTGGAGAGGAACTTTGTTAATTACTCTTTATGAAGTTATATTAAGATATAACTTCCAATTATCTTTTATACTTGGTCCCATATCCAGCAAATTATTGAAGTTACTCTTTTTGAAGAAATCTGTATATCATTATTTCATATCAGAGAAGTAATTTATGAGATGTGAAGTATTCAACCCAGGATTTTAAGTATCTGGCAGAAGCTGATTTTTTCAGCTCAAAAATATGAATCCACACAAGAGGTAAAAAAAATAAATAATTATCTTCCTCTCCCCTTTTTCTCAGCTAACAGATGCATAGGGCTAAAAGCTGCTTCTAATGCTGCAAATATTTATCTTCCTAACAGGAGGAAAAATAACTGTATAGTAGATAACAACTATAAAACTCATTGTCATCTATAATCTACACTTTGAAATAGTAAATTGCCTTCATATCCTGCGTGTTGATCTGGAATCAGAGATGAATGCTATCAAGTACAGGAAATTAAGCGTGTAATTCCATCTCCTCTTAATGCCATCTATATCCAACATGTTGCAATACCAGTTTCTTTCACTGCCCTCAGCCTCTTTGGTTCCTCCCTATCCCCCTGTCAACATCACCACATTTGAGACTAAGTAGTGAGTTATTTTAGAAAGTTGATCCAGCACAAAACTAACTGCCAAAAATAAATGAACGGGGCCAAAGGAAAGGAAATACTATTTAATGGTGAATTACCACAACATCATCTTAATGATGTCAATATTTAAACTGAGTAGTTTTTGCCTTAAGAATCATAAATTACAAATTAAACTGTACTTCATGTGTCTAGCAGGATGCCCACTGCAAAGTCCAGTACTCACATAAATGCACAAATACACTCTGCTTCACTGCTATTTAAGAATAGAAATTGTGAAATATATTCACAGTTTCCTTAATCTACTGACAATAGTATAGTTGAATTTAAAGTTCTTATGCAGATTTTAAATGTGTCCTCTAATCAATGTTACAAATCAGACTAAAAGCCACTGATGAATCACACATTCTGTTGAAGACTCTTCATGGAACTGATTGGTATCAAAATACTTTTATAGAATGATTTTCAAAATGCAATATAAAAAAAAATCTATTTCACAAGCATATATAAGCTTATTTTTAAAGATTTTACCAGACTCAAAGACTACATTTGCTTTATAGTATGATCTAGCTATTTTTCTCTGAATAACTTCAAATTTTACTGTAGTGATCAAGGAATAGATCTTTTGTGGCTGTTCTTGTTTGTTCTCTGTCTAGTTTTCCTGTTTTCCAGAGGTACAAATTTAAATGGAGATATAAATTATTTTTTCAAATAATTTCCTTGTATCGTTGAAGTAAATGTATATTTTTTAAAAACTGAATCTGTGATGGCATGTAGATAGATTATATTGCAGAAAAGACCCTGCGTGGTTGCAAGTAGGGTAGTTTTAAAAGAAAGCAATAAGGAGTAACTAAAAAATTCATCTTTTCCTGTTTCAAGAATAACTGTACATTGCTATACAATTTTATCAGCAAAATAGCATAAAGAATAATTAGTACCAATGTTTGCCTTACCTGAAACAATATGTACTTTTTGATTTGTTTATTAAGTTCTTTATGGATTTTTTTGCATCAATTTAGGAACTGATATTTCTTCAGAACCAAGATAAGAAGACCTCTGGAGCTCTATTAAAATATTTATGTATGCTAAATTTTTAAATATAATTTAGTGACAGCTTCAATAAAAAATATGCCAACCACTTCTTCAAAAAAGTAACAGTCATATGTAATTGGACATTTTCTACTAGCAGATGTGGTATGTTCAAATTTTAAATAGTCCTCTGCTATTCATACATATTATCCCATATAGTTGAAACTGTTTTGGTTTCTATTGCAAAATGAAATAAGGAAATAAATAAAGTATATTGAAAAATCTTCTATATGCATATATATGCAATTTAACATACATGGCATAATTAGATAAATTAAAGATTTTTTGCAGGTGATTCTACCAATTCCTCAAAATCATTCCATGTGGAACTGAGATCAGCGTAACCTGCTGTTACATGCCTTGTACAAACATACTGGTCATATATATGATGGTTGCTGCAAAAGTAATCACTCTTATTTTATTACATTGGCCCACAAAATCAGAGGTGAATGGTGGTAGTATGGTAGTAGAGGTTGAACCTTCCTGCCAGTATTCAATTACACTTTTTTTCTGTGTGACTATCTGACAGTCTGACAAAATGATGTCTGACATAGAAGTGCATATGAGGTGAAGGTGTGTCACTGAATTCCTCCATGTGGAAAAAATCACATCCACTGACAATCATTAACACTTGTGACTGTTTATGGAGACCAAATTGTGCATGTAAGCACCATGAGGCAGTGGATGGTGCATTTTAGCAGTAGCAAAAGTGGTTGCCTCCAGTGGTGCAGATTCTTACAAGCAGCATGCAGGCTCTTGTTTCGTCACTGTTGAAAATGGTGATGACTGCTGAAAAAGAGTGTTTCATACCTGAGAACTTGCTCTATCAAATAATGTTATTGTGTTCTTTGTATCTCTTGTAGTTTCAGTGGAAATAAGTAGGACACATTACTTTCAAAGAAACCTATATATTATATCAAAGACTGCAGTCTTATTTCAAGGCAAATAAAATAAGTGAAACAGCAAGCACATCAGTTAAACATAGAAAAATACTATTCACTGTTGCTTCCCCTGACATCTTGCCAACTAACCACTAACATTATCAAACTGGGATGTTTTTTATTTATTCCAAGAATGCATGAAGAAGCATTTTCTCCCAAAAGCAATCCAATGCAGATACCTCATCCTACAGTCTGGATTATGAGTTTATAGCTGGAAGGAAACTATCTCACAAGCCACCACTCCCAACTCAGTAGTTTAACCCCATCTTTTGAACTGCGTCTAAAAAATTTCATCATAATTGGGTTTGTTGAGCATTTTGTTTCAAAACTGGAAATTTATGAGCCTTCTGAAAAACAAGCTCTTCTTGCTTACTGTTCTCTCCCAGGCTTCCCATTTGTTTCAACTACAGTACAAGTATTCAATCTGCTCTTCTGGGATAGAGTTATCTCTGAACTGCTTCTGTCCCATTTTATATTAAAAGAGATGAAAGGACTCCAGCTGATAGATGTCAAATTAAACTAGTGAAGTTTTGAAAGATGGGCTCTCTTAACCGTGGAAACTTCCCTAGGCCTATCACACTCTCTTGCTCGGTCTCCAGAAGATAGCATTGTAGAACTCAGTATAAGAAACAACTGTTCTGACAAGTTACCTTTTCCTCTTATGATACAGTGGTGTAGTCAGAAGCTATGAAGTTCCCTCTAAAAGGCCAGTGAATTCTAAGACACATCATTCTCTGTTATCAAAGGTTTCCAGTCACGCAATTATAAAGACTGCTTGTCTCACCTTTTGTCAAGGATTAAGTCAGTAGTGAGATGAAACACTGGATTGAAATTTATAGCTGTGACTCTCAGGACCACAATGCCTTTCTATTTTTATTTTTTTAATGTGAGTAGGGTAGCTAACGCTTTATAGAGTTACATAAGTAACATAGCAATTCCTAATATTCAACTATACATTGTATACTGGGATAAAACTAAAGTTGATCTGATAATAGATACACACAGGAACAGAATTAGAAAAATAACAGTATATTGTTTTATTGTAAAATTGTTCCTAGGGGATGTTAAAATAGATTCACAAAAAAATAATGCAAAAACATAACTGCTGCTGGCTTTTTCCAAACACAAGAAGAATCACTGAAATTCTCTTTAGTGACACAAATACCTCAGAAATGCTAGAGAACACAAGTTACTATCTAAGTGTAAATCATCACTGAAATTCCACCCATACTGAAGCCCAGTAACTCATGCAGCTCACACAAACAATTGTTATAAGATTAAACAGGGCATTCTTATCCTTTACATTAGATCAGCTTAGTTAGATTCATAGATTCACTGAGTATAAAGCCAGAACAAACCTTTTTGAACATATAACCTGATTTTTGAAACAGTTGCAATTCTTAAATTTCTTTTTATAGTCCAGTAATACAGTCTTGAATGGAAATAGTCAAGAGACATTGAAGTTAGCATTCACTTTGGTAGTTAGTTCCAGAAGCTAATCAGCTTTATTCCTTTTTAGTTTCCATTTCTTGGGCATTGAAAATTGTGGTTTTCTCCAGTTGAAGTAGAGGGTCCTTTGGAATTCTACTTTCTCACCCATACTTACACAGTGTAATCATGTCACATCTCAAAATTCTTTTTGAGACTGCTTTCTCTGCATTTCCTAATATCAAATATTTCTCTAATGCTCTGTACTTCTGCTAGTGACCTCATTAAAATGCAAATATGTGTGCTATATAAAATGTTTTAGTATAAGTTTCCCAATCTAGCGTAATAAATGCTCCTATCCTTACTCACAAGTCTCTGTTTGCACCAACAATATGATGTTATTCCTTTTTGTTACAGATTAAATTGCTATTTTTTTCACATTTAATTGGATCACTGTTTTTCAGAAGTAGTAGATGTGACATTTATTATGCTTTGCTGTATAACTTTACATTTGATTTTTCAAATATTTTCAGCTATTTCAGTTCATCAAATTTTTCATGTTGTTTTGTACGCCATTTTTTATCATTGACATGATTGCTATTGCATGAATCTATGACCAAGTCATAGAAGTTAGCATTGTACATACCCACATTTTAGCTGCACTTGTAAAGTCTGAGTATGACACTTGTATTTTGAGATTCATCAACTGATTCTTAATCTGTTTAACCTGTACCATGATGTACAAGAATGTATATAGAATCACTAAGGCTGGAAAAGACCTCCAAGATAATCTAGTCCAACCATTCACTTACCACCAATACTTACCCCATTAAACAATGTTCCTTAGTACCACATCTACATGCTTCTTGAACATCTCCAGGGACAGTGACTCACCCACTTCCCTGGGCAGCCCATTCTAGCATCTGACCACTCTTTCAGAGAAGAAATTTTTCCAAATATCCAACCTGAACCTCCCCTGGCACAACATGAGGCCATTCCCCTCTAACATTAGTTATGCAGAAGAGGCCAACAACAACCTTGCCACAACCT
>VXAB01011854.1:0-88923 GCA_013399175.1 Odontophorus gujanensis
GGGAGCCCGCGGGAGGGGCGGCCTCGCGCTGCCGCGCGCCGGGGGCCCGCGCTGGGGTGTGCAACAGGTCGTGCAACTGCGTGCGCGGCCGTCCTGCAACGCCGCGCGTTGGAAGTCCTGCAAGAGGTCCTGCAGAGCCGAGCAACGCAGGCCCCGCAGAGGCTCGTGCAACGCTGTGCAATAGAGTCCAGCGAAGGACTCTGCAGCGCTACGCAACTGCGTTCGTGGTGTTTTGTAACGGACTTGCAACGGGATCTGGAACGAGATTGCAGCGGAGGGGGTCTCAAACGTTTTGCAACAAATTTGCAGTGAGGTACTGCCAGCACAGCCAGGCCCTAGACAGCCAACTCGCGCCCCAGGGCCTGGCAGAGCTCTACTCCTCAAAAGGGCGGGGCGGGAAGGCTTCATGCACGTCCCAGCCCTCCATCACTTCAGGCACAAAACGGCCCACCAGTCTCAACCCTTCTCCCAGCCTGGACCCAGCACCATGTGCCACACCGCACGTTTTTCCCCGCTCTAGCTGTGAGCCCAACTGCCATCAGCCAGTCCTTACACTGCCCGCGTCAGCACCAGCCATGCCCCAGAAATGCTCCGGAGCATTATTACAAGGCACGTCCCCTCCTGATTACAATCTGATAACCTTAGGGAAATAATCACAGTGCTGGCACAGCTGTTGTGCCTGGGGAAATTTGTATTTGCATAAGCAAAAGGGATAACTGGACACCTCTATGCCTGTTTCTCAAATAAATTACCTATTTTTATGTGCAAACATACATTTCTATCATTTCTATCCACCCTGGAAAGTTTGCCCAGCATGACAACCACTTGTAGAGACGGCAGGAAAATCAAATGATGGCCACAGCAGCACCACGTGTGGGTGCCATCGGGCAGCACTAACACGCTCACACCACAGGTGGCCTCACAGCACACACTCTGCTGCTACTCGTGCACGATATCATGAAAAGATGCAGACAGCACAAATGAGCCTGCTCTGTGCCCCACCAGCAGAGCTCCTGTAGGGCAGCCATGCTGGTAGCAGCCACCATGTTAGTGCATGGCTGATCCAAGACAGACTCTTGAAAATGAGCCACTCACATTGCAGCTCACACACACACCACAGTTCTTGTTTTTACCATTGTGTACCAGGAACGGAGTGCATATGGGCCACGCAGAAAGTTGCAGAGTTCCCAGTGATGGCGCTGATGCTACCCTGTGGAAATCTACTTTAGCCCATCCCTACAGAAACAGTCCACAACAAGGAATATCATTAAACAAAGCCAAAGTTTGAGTAGGTGTTGGTCAAAGAACTGGGAGAATGGAATAAAGAACATGGTTTAGGCTGCTTTTCCACCCCTGCCATTCCATGGTGGCCAAAAAATCTCTTTTGAAAAACCAACTACAAGAAACCCCCTCATACACGTATAGAACTGAGTTTTTCTCTTTCTGCCCTCCTTTCCAAACAGCCCTAATGCTATTGCCTAGTAAGCACCCAAATGCCTCCATCATTTCCATAGTTCAACCACTGCACATACATCCATAAGAAAGCCACAGTCTCCTGAGTGTACCCAAACCACACCAACTCTGTTCCAAAGCTGAAGCAGACAAACAAGACAAAACATTGCTCCTTCTCCTGTACACTACAGATTTCTTACTGCATGTCAGCAGACTTTATGTAGAAATAAAACTCAGTCCACTATGTTCACTGCGTACACAGAAATGTGGAAGCACTTTACACAAACGGTATTTTTTTCCACTAGGTCTGTAGCCAAAGTGCCCCAACTCCTCCAACTTATATGCCTGTGCAGAACCCACTGGCTATCACAGTTATGTGCACAACAAAGGAGAACAACAGCTTCGGGAGATAATGGACAAATAGTTTGAAAACATCTTACCTTTAGCAGCTCTTGCAAAAGAAGAACTTGCTTGATTATGCTCTCCTACTGGGAAAAAAAAAAAAAAAATCACAGTTTGTTTTTACACCCGTGGTTGCAGATAAACATGAACAAAACTCAGCCCAGTTGTAGCTGTTTGCCCATATCTGCAGACCAACAGCTCTGCAACTCTTCTACCATCAAGACCTCTTTCAAGAGGAGTAATTAAGTCTGCCTGCTGCCTCTGCATTTTGTTGTTAACTGCGAGCAGCTGGGACAGCTCACAAAACTCCGATTAGCTCTGACTCAAACTCTGTACACAGGTGTTCTCATAAGTAGAAAGATGCTTGGGGAAGACTGAAGGTCATCCATTAGCAAAATGTAAAATTTTGTCTACCATCCACAGTTTCCACACAAAGGCAGAAGTCTTTGCCCTAACAAGCAACCATACTGTTAAACTACAAAACCTAAGGCCAGGGTGGACCAGCGTGGGGACTAAATCATGGCATTGGCTGAGTATAAGCCTGGAGCCCAGGGAGCTCCAGAAATAAACAACAGCTTCTGAAAACTGAGGCAGGGAAACTCTGACAAGTATCGATCTTTCTTGAAAGAGGCTCATATATCCTGTAGGCTGTCATTTCACATCGTATCATACCAGACCAGACCAGCAGTTGCTTTGAAATGTACATACCTGGAATCCCAGAGCATTTCCAGCGGAAGAAAGTCACGTACTGCAGAGACAGAGGTCTGCGTGCTCTGATGGAAGGTGAGGAACGAGGAGGGAAGGGTCAGTGTCCTGCAGCCCCTGCCTTCGTGTGAGCAAGGGCTTCTTCGGAGGCTCTGTGGATGAAGGAAGAAGGGATACTGAAGGCACACTTACACGGAGAAAGCTCACTCTAATGAGCTGCCTGCCGCTGTGTGTTGATGAATGGCTTCTGCAGGCGCACAGGTGCGCTGGAATTACAAAAGCTGGAGAAAACAAAGGGACGTAGGGACATGCCTGGACAGGAACATTTCCTGGGGACAAATGCTTATCTCAGCTAGCAAAGAGAACTACAAGTGTGGAATACGGGAACATAGATTAAGACAAAGAACGAGCTTCAAGAGGACACCAATACAAAGGCTTCAAGGAACGAGCCTGGGGAAAGAGACACAGAGTTGAGATGGGAGAGGAGGAGAAATATTTGCACCTATCAAAGGAGGGCAGGAAGAATAAAAAAGAAAGTGAAAATAAAAAGGATAATAATGGAAAAGAGAAACCTGAAGAAGGAATGGAGTGAACAGGAAAGCCCTGGGAAGGTGGGGGAGTCTGTAGTCAGGGAGAAAAAAGTAGGAAGCTGTGGCAATAGGAGGAGATGGCAGTGAGGAAATGGGAACAGTTTAGAAATGGAAAAAGTAAGGTAAGAAACGGCAGAAAATGTGTGATTAGAGAATAAAGGTCTGCAGTACCACCACAGTTTGGATTTGTCAGTAAAATGTTTGAGTGCAGGTCCTACTGAGAGCTGGGAGGAGACAAGTGTGAATATACTTAAAGGTAAAATGGAGGCTGGATTGAGACTTGCATGCGGGAACCACTGCTGTCTTCACCGAGACCAGAGAGAGTAAGGGGCATTAGGGAGCCCAACAGCACAGTGGTGGTTCCCTTCAGTCTTTGCCTTTAGTTATGCCAGGGACAGGGCACATAACTTATGAGTCCCACACCAGCCACACTTACAGATGATGCGTTTAAGTCTCCAAGAGGTGAAATGGTTCCCAAGGACACATGGTAAACAGAACAGTTCACCTACTCTTCATATAGTTTGTTGGTTGGTGAAAACAAGATGGACTTAACAAAAATGAGATCCAGAGCCCATTTTAGACTTGGAATGAACATCCAAGTTTGAAAGTGCTTGAATAAACCATTTTGGTTACAAGCACTGAAATAATTTTAAAACTTTGTACTTGGATTGCAATTCAGGTTAGGAAAACTGCTAAGCTCAGGAAATACTTAAAAGCAGCACATAGATTAGGGTTAATCTATAGCATGCAAGGAATTAAATACCCAAATCAATGTGTTGTTGAATGTGCCAGCAAAAATACTACGGGGAAGCTGTAATGTAATGGAACAGAGCTCTCCATATTATAAATCTAGCTGCTGAGCTTTGTAAAGCACCAGACAGTGTAAAGAATGAAAACAAATAACACTTGAATAATGAATTACAATAATTGTGTCGAGAGGAAGCCAGGACACGGATCGTAGCCTCAGAGCCCAACTGAGTTAAAATAGTACAGAGAGTGGAAATATATAATTTCAGACTATTCTCGTTGCTTATTTCTAAAGCTAAACTGAGAGCTTTTTAAAATTACACAACCAGAGTCCAGGGCTGCATATTTCTCCCATTGATGAAATCACTGCTATCAAAATGGTGTGGCTGTTGTCCTGCTTTAGAGCAAACAATGTAAGCACAGCAGCCTATTCCTTCTACTGATAGCAATAATTCTTTGCACCTCTGATTGAAACAAATTACTGTGAAAACCACTTGGGTGGCTGGGCTTTTAAAAATACTTTGTACTGAATTTTGTAGTGTTACAGTCATTTCCTGATGCAGGAGAAAAAGAGAAAAAAAAAAGAGAAAAAAATCCTATTGAGATTCCCACAAAATCTTGTTTCTGTGATTCATCAAAATTACTTCTCAGCCTGCTTAATGGACAATTTGATTCCCTCTCTTCACTTTGACCCAGACTTCTGGTGATGCTTGAAGATAGGCATAGGTGTTTTATGCCCTTATAGTACCCAAGTGTCGAATTGTCCTTGATTTCAATATTTTCAGGTGGGTAAATGTTCTGGGAAATCTCAGTACTTACCTAGATAACTCAAATAGTACTAGTAATAGCAGTAACAATAATATATGCGACTAATAAAGGTACCTTGATATTTATGGTAATCACCTACATACTTTTAGAGGTTTCCTTTGGATGGTGCTCAAATTCTACACATAAAAGCACCATTTGCCCTAAGATCTACATGGCCATTCACAAGTGCTCATCTGACCAAAATGACCCCACAGGTGATTTCTTCAGAGAGGCAGGAGCTAGATTTCCTTTATTCCAAAACTAATTATTTCTAAGCAAGACTTTCCCAGTTAGTGAGGGTGTACCGGTGCTGTTCCCACTGCTGGTCTGTCCCAGCACACCCTGCAGCAGCCCTCCAGACTCTGGTTGGAGGCTGCAGTGTGCCCATTCATAGGCAGTCCATGTCTTTGACCCCTGTGTTGTGGCTGCTTCCAAGTTAGTTCATGGCTACCTTGCCATCACCACAAAGTATCTCACAGCTTCAGCTCCCATAGCCATGGCCTGGGCACTGTTTGTATGGAAAAAAGCGTGTTGTGTGATGGTAAAGATATTAAGCAACCTGACAGCCAAATTTCAAAGAGTAGCAGCAAAGACAGCAGTCATTATACCATCCTAACACAAGAACTGGGAGAAATTTCACTACATAAAGGGCCAGGTGGCTTCACCAGCTCCTTCTGCAGTAAGTCAAATTCCACAATCAATTTTGCTGAGACTGCAAAAGGCATAGCTCAGTGCAGCACCTGGAGCCATCTGTTTATAACCAAGTCTGGGTGTGAGCAGGTGCTCAGGTGACACAGAGCCGCTGGCAGACATGAGCAGTGCTTCCCATCAACCCCTCAGCCCCAGGGTGGGAGTGCAAAGGCTGCTTGCCTGTCACACAACAGCTCATGTGATCCAGAGGAAGTCATGTGCTAAGGGCACATTTTGGGAAAAGCTACCAAAACCAGTGAACCAAGGCTGAGAGTGTCTAAGGCGAAAAAAACCTGCCAGACAGAGAATTTAATGCTCCTTATAAGTACAGAATCCAAAGTATCGTTGTAAGTCCGGACAGATACAAAACCAAATCTGACCTGAAGTGGGAGGACTGCCCAATGTATAACTGTGGCAGACAGGACAGATGACATGCCAAAGGCCCAGTGAGGACACGGTTACCTTATTGTACACTTACTTTTCAATTTCTCCATTATACAGGTAGAATCACACATGATAAACAAAACTGGGGAAAAACTGAAGTGAGGAAGTGTAAGCCCAAGAGTGGTGCTAAGGGTGGTGCTGACAAAAGTCACGTTCTCTTCTATGACAGCTGCCTGCAAAAGGTACCCAAGTTCCTCTTGCTTCATTACTTTATCAGTGCATATTCTTCTGGTATAACACAGAACCTTGTTTCAGGCACCTGCAAAGTTCAGGCACTATTCAGGACAGAACTGGGAAGTTGAGAGAGCTCTGTACTGTTCCAGACATGATTAAAACCTGGCAGGATTCGGCCTTCCTACTTTTGGCAGGGAGAGGGAGCATAAGAGGGGAGGTGGAGGAAAGGAACTTTTGAAGAATGTATGGGTCTTTCCTGTTAAACTTGACTATTTGGGTGTTCAAATGAGTATAACAGGAAGTCTAAAGAGAGGTAATGCATTCCTTGTTGCAACTGATGCTTGAAGGCCAGGCTTACGTGGTTTTTTGGTAGGAATTTTACGAATAGTAATTTGTAGTTGGTTGGGTAATGAAAGAAGAAAAAATAAAACACCTAAAACTGCTGGGAAATCATAAATGGTGCATGGGTACATAGTTAGATGAGAGCTACTGAACTGAGTTTCTGGAAGCGTCATTACCCAATTTGTAGCAGTAAATATCACCATGTAAATTCCAACCTTTCCTCATCCTTCCCAGGGGGAACTACAAATACTTCTTATGTAGCCCATATTTAGGAAGACAGTCTTAGAAAATGGGAGAAGGAAAAGTCATCTGACAATGTAGGAGCCACAGAGGCTAGCTGGTTTTCTAGTCTGATCAGAATTGCAACCCCATTGGTAATTTTAGTATAGGATAATATTTTCTCTCGCTGCTTTTTCTCTGTCATGTTTCAGTGATGACAAGCAGCGATTGAGCTCACTTGACATTAAAACAACTCTTTTAAGTTTAACACTGTTAAAATTCAGAATTTTGCAGCTTTGCAAGGCCCAGTGGATGGCCTGGTTGCTGTGAAGCTCAATCCAGATTACAAATGCCCTCTTTGTTCTGGCTTTTCTGCCCCTACACCTGTAACACGTTACGTCCCACAGCCAGACAGTCAGCAAGCATTATTTCCAGTGTTGGAAGTGGTCCGTAGAAATGGGGGACCACTTCAAACAGGTGTCCCACAGGAAGAGAAACATCTCCCAAAGGTGAGGGAAGAAAATGCACTAGCAGAAGGAACGCAGTGATGACCACAATTCAGCCCAGTCAGTAAGCACACTGCCTGCGGCCGTGTGCCCCACAGCCCAGGGGCAAAGCCCTCTTCCCACACTATGCATCACTGCCAAGCAGGACATGTGCAGAGCTCCGACACAGCTCCTCAGATGATCACTAAGCAGCTGAGGATAAGTGCATCAAACAGCGAGATGGTGTAATGGGCAAACGCTTACACACAGAGAATCTTAACCTCATTTCACATGTGACTTCATCTTAGGTGACTTCATAAATGCAATTACTCTGCCACCTGCACAGCTCTGTATGTTTTATGTGCTCCCTTTACCCTCTAAAGCTTGAAAAATTAGTTAATTTATTATTTTTCATGATCAGTCCCAGATGGATGATGTCTGTCAGCATTTACTGATTTACATAACATTTATCATGTTCAAAGCTCTTTATAAACACTAAGCAGTTGATCTTCACACCACCCCTGTGCCCTAAGCATTAGTACTTTCTTTTTACTGCCTGGAAATTGTTACAGAAAGTCAAAGCAATCCTCACAGTAGCTAAGGTAACACCAGAACTCAGTACCTCCTCTAGCACATCACACTTTCCTAATGCAAATGTATCTACCACACACCCTGCAATATTTCTTTTTTCTTTTTTTCTTTTCTCTTTCTGATTTACCTGTAAAAATCCTCTGCCCCACTCTGTCAGCTTCAGCTATTTTTTGGTTTCCAGTACAGTTCCCAACTGGCCCAAAAGTCAACTTCCAAAACAGTCTAAAAACAAATAGGTACAACTTCTGTATGCTAAGATACTGTATCTCCCAGTGCCCATCAAGTAAAATTAATGGTTTTAAATGGTTTAATTTAATGGTTTTTAGCTGCAGTAGAGTATTCAGCAATGTCAAAATCCTTCCAAGCGCATACAAAGAGAAGTAGCTTGATTTGTTAACAATAATGGCCTTGCGTACATAACTATGGGCAATGGAGGGTTTGAGTCACTTCCAACTGCCAAAGGCAAGTAACTAAGAAGAACTAGGTGGCAGTTAGACAAAATTAGAAGCCTGTAACCCTTTCCTTAGGCAGTGTTTTTTCATTCAACCTTCTCTATATTAGAAAAGAGTAGTGGTACATGGCTAAACTCTACTGGTACACTACCACCTTCCAGCCCCTCAGCACACAAATGCTCTGTGAGCATTCCTCTCATTTGGGTCAAAAAATTACTTGAACAAGACCACAAGAACTTACCTTTACCTGTCTACTTTTTAAAAACACTTCTCCTACGGTGGCTTAGCCAGCCCTAGTCCTAATAGTCCCCAGAGGAAAACCCCCCAACATTCAGTGCTGGAATTCATAACTTACAGGTTTACCTTCAATCTCAGTGCAAGGGACAGCACATAGGAAAAGGCAAGTACATGAGAATAAGATATACAACTGGTAAGTTACACGAACTGGAACTAGCTAAAAGTGACATCTTAGAAAAGCAGTTAGAGATCTGCCACGTCAGCATGAAGACACCTTGTTTAGCTCAGCAAGAAATGTTTCCCTCTCCCAATTTAGGCCCTGGTTACCTCTGCTGACAGTACATCTGCTGATGGTTTTCAAAATTGCAGCAGGCCTTCGTGTTTTTCAGTAACTGGAGAAAGAAGGTGGCATTGCTGCTCACTGCCTTTCTCTGGTAGCCAAGTATATAAGCTGTAGCGCCTTCCATCAAGGGTGCAGAAATTTGCCTTTCTCTGAAACAAATGCACTGCTCTAATCCCCATGGAGAAGGCAATGGCTAGCAGAAGTGGGTTCTCCTTCCTTACAGAAGAAAACAGTGAGTCAGTTCCAGCTTTTCTAAGCAAATCACTGGTTGATGCAGCTGCCATGCAACTGGGAACTGAAATGGCACACAGCCTGTCCTTCCTGCTAGATCAGGAAGAGCATGGTCACCAGTGTAACTTTGCAAACAGAGGAGTGAGATTCATCAATTATGTGGTTGCAGCATGTCCCAGGCAAAATTTCTCTATTGGTTTCATCTGGATTAGAATTAACCATTAAGGCTTCTCCACCTGCCTGATTATTTCCACTCTCTTTTGCAAAAAAAGAAATGAAAGTTGAAATATCCAAATCCAGTTGGTAGGACCACCTGCTCAGAAGGAGAGAAACTGACTTGATATTTTGTATCACTAGGCTAGGCATGCCTGTTCCCTCTGACCACGCATTACAGAAAAATGACAGGGACTGTAAGCTCATGTGGGATCAAGTTGTTCCATTAACATACAAATATTAACACCCTACATCTATAAGACATTGTCCATGCCTTTTGGGTCTGTTTTTGCTAGGTGACTCTTGACTAACCTGCCTCAGGAATTCTGGCCAGCAGAAAATACACGTAAAAAAGACATGGGTTTGCTCTGTTACCCATCTTTGAAGGGATCAGGAGAATATGAATTAGGTTTCTAGGCTTCAGTACTGAGAAGGGTATTTTATCCCTGCCCATGTAGCTTTAAATCTCCAAAACCGTAAAAGAAGCCATTAAAAATGTGGCAAAGGAATGACTGGGAGGCACCTATTGTGCCACTCTGATACTATTAACAACCGATGGCTTAAGTTATTGGTGAGGAGAGTTAAACTATTAACGGCTAATTTGTGCCTCTTTCTTCACTGTGTGACTCAAACCAGTTTTGCAATCTGTTACAGGTTAACTAGCCAGGGTGGGGCCTGGAGCAGATTGCAAAACTGGTTTAATCAACTTGCAGAGGGAGGAAACATCCTTAAAAATAGCCATTCTAGAAGAAGACTAGATGCCTTCCTGTCAATTTTGGAACATCGCATAACAAAACTGATTTTTAGGCCCCTCAGCTTTTGTTGCTGCATAGAGTGAGACACCATGTGCAGGTCACATGCAGACAGAAGCCACCCACAGTATTGTGCCACAGCTGAACAGCATGCCTTTAATTTAGCCCGGGGCTACCCTCAGAGGCACACCCTCACCTGCAGCCTCTCTCCTCTGCAAATGTGTGCCAAGTGCAGCTGGTTAATAGATCACAGATCAGAGCAACCAGCTGCTTCAAGCATATGGGGTGATGGAGGAGGGCAGGCTACAAGGCTGCTCAGTGAATGTGTGAGATGCAGGCCTAGAGATCAACAGGTGATCTCAAGTAAGCGAAGAAGTAGAAAATGTCTGTACTGGGTTTTCTGCAAAAATGAAACGGAATGCAATCTGCTCTCTTCAGTAGTTTTGTTCATTCTGAGAGAGTAGGATGAAATACAGACGATGAGGGCTTTACCTTGTGAGGAGGGCCTTGTACAGCTTAACCAGGATGTGGGCTGTACCATGAGAGGCAGTGACAAAGGTGTATTTGAAAGCCCTCCTTAGAGATGGAGCTGAGGAAGATGGAGTACAGAAAGCACTGGAATAAACTATTACATTCTATTAAAAGTCTATTGTGTATGTGTTAAAATGTGACGGATGGTTTCAGAATCTTGCACTCTCTTGTCATCAATGCACAATTCTTTTTGATTGCTTCCAGACAATCCAGATTTTGGCGCTGTGCAAGAATATCAGAGAGGGATGGAATATATGATTTATTTTTCTTTTTGTAGCCTTATCATCATCATTGTCCTTGGGAACTTTCCCAGTTCTACAGTGACAGAAAGACCATCAGAAACTGAGAGCCTCACTTAACTTACATTAGTGGGCCCTTCATATTGTTCTGGCAATATAAAAAGGTCTTTAAGTTAAATCTAATCTGAATCCCATTTTAGCAATCTTTTATGTTGTCACAGCAGTGTAAATTTGCTCCCACGTAAATGTAATGCAGCCACGTTCTGAATCTCTGCTCTGTTATGTAGCATTATAATGGTGAGAAAGCAAAGCAGACTAAAGGAAGACAAAGGAGTTTCCAGCACAGGAAGGTTTTGAGAAGTTGGGATGGGTGTGTGCCACAGAGGTCTGGGAGGATTTGATCTTGCCTCAGTGCAGGGATAGACTGAGAGATCTTATGAAATCCTTTGCGCTTTTGCAGTTAAAAGGGGTTATGTTTCCTAAAGAGACAATTTATTTGTGTCAGTCCGTGTAGTCTAGTCTGATTCTCAGGGTGTTGTTCTATACTTTTGCAAAGGTTATCAGTTTACCTACTGCTGTAGTGAAAATTAAAAAAAAAAACTACTGGCCCATTTCCCAACAGCATATTGAAGAAAAGCAAACAGAAAACGTATCACAGATGATTTAGTTAAGTTTACATCTTCCGCATTTGACATGGCATCAACATATATTACCACTTTGCTCTCTCAAACTAAATCATGAACTGTGATTCACCTTTCATCTTTAAATTCTCCCAAACTGTTTCATGTCCTGTTAACCCTAGAAGGAAAGCTGTTCCGTTTTTTGTTTTTTTGTTTTTTTTTTTTTTTTCCCCTCAAAGACATTGTTTTTAAAATGAGGCTGCCTTTGTTTCTGAGCACAGTACACCTTATTTGTTTTATAGTAACAACTGATGGGAGGAGACCTTCACGATTCTTCTCACTGAATCTCCAGATTTAACAGCTACAGCATCTAAAACCAAAAGCAACTTCATATCAGGTGTTCATCCGCAGCCCTCCTGTCCCTTCTCCATGGAAGTGGACTGTTTCAAACCCGAATTTTTTTAAATGTCATGATGCCACCCAAGAGGAGAGGCGTGGGAACACCCCCCGCTGGTGCTACTCAAACAAGCTGCCTTCCCCTGCAGGCTCAGTTACCTCTACAGGCCAGTGCAGCCCTGCTCCCACTTTTCAGTGACAAAAAGAGACATTTCATTTTGTGTGTGCTTTAATGTCAGCTTTTCACAGTGACACATTTTTGTCAGACAACAGCCTCAAAGGAGCTGGAATTGAGCTAGCATTTCCCTTTGGTAGAGTCAATGAAGCAGCTGTCGGTCAGAGCTGTGGTCAGGGTGAGCAGTGTAACGAGGGCTGCAGTCCATAATTTTGCACTGCGTATTTCCTCCCTATGGAGTTGCATGGCTGGTTTATTGAAATCACACACAAAGAGGTCTTAGTGCACTTCTTAGCAGTTTCTATCAGAAAAAAACCTCAGACTAATTGTGAAACATGCTAGTGGGACCTGCAGAAACCTTGGCTATACTCCTGGCTTCTCTGACCATTTGGAGGACTGACTTCAAAAAGTCTTCTAACCCTTTTGAGTTTCAATTTCTCTAACCTGCAGAAAAGTGATGCACACCCTCCATGCTAATGCTTTGTGCTGGTGCGTGCTGAGCACATTCTGGGGTGAAGGCTGGGCAGGCCTGTCCTGCTGCTGACCTCCAACACCTGCTCCAGAGGATCTTCAGCTCCTGTGGCAGCCAACACAGGACCTTTCCCCATGCTCTATCCACTAAACAAATATGTCTTTTTATTATGATGTTGCATTTGGTTGACAGAAGCCCCGTAAAACTTAAAGCATTTAATGTTACAAAAAATGTTGATACTAAGCACCAGGTTGGCATGACTAACACCGTAACATCACACACAGCAAATCTACCAACTCACCTTCCACTCACCAAGAGGCTCAGGCCACTGTGGACCAATTCCTTGGGTCCCAACATCCTCTTGCCACACACCTCCCTCAGCAGGGCCCTTCTGCTGTTGCTGAAACTACCTCACAAGCTTTAAACATGGCTGTGCTGCTCAACCCCAATGCAGAAGCCACATTCAGTGTGGCAAAAGACTCTACTTCTTCCCACTCTGGATCACAAGAAAACCTGTCTGTCCCCACCTCTGTCCTCATAATGGCCACATGTCTTTGTTTGACGTGAGCTATTCTGTAGGCAGAACTCCTCATTTTTAAAATGCTGCTCTGCAAGGCTGCTCATTAGAGTTGGTCTGCAGTTACTCCCTACCTTGGGATGATCTTTTATAACATGTGAAACATTTTTTGAAAGTTAGTGTTTTTTGTGGGGGCAGTACAAATCTGCATTTGAGATACTTTTAAATAAACATTTATGAAAAATATAAATGTTAGCAAAGTTTAGTTTATCTTAGTTTTTATGACTCCACTGAATGTCAGAACAGCTGTATTAACTGCATAAAATATATTTTCTGGAGTTAGAAATATATAGCCATCTGTTCAGCTCATAACACGTGTTAATAGGTATCTCAAATTTCAATTCAAGAAATAACAATCTTAATAAATAACGTAACAGCAGGAAACCTGGGTTAACTAACAGAGACCTGGCCATAGTGGTGCTACATCTGTGTGAGTTAGTCATTACAGAAATATTCAGGTACAAAGTTCTCAGTTTAAGTGGGACCTTTAGCTATAAAATATTCGTCTCAAACTTTCAGGAAATTCAGCTGTCTATAACAAAGAAAAAGACATTCCCAAAGATTTCCACCTGACACTGACACCCGGAGACATTTTACAGAAATGAGAGATCTTTACCAACCACGTGCACACCCAAACCTCATAGATTTCTCCTATGGACTTGGTGTGCCAGAGATGACCCCTGCAGATAACTTGGATTTGAAGTTCAAGCCGTTAGCTCTAGAGATTGAAAATCATCCATGCAAAATGCCTGAGTTAAAATCACCATTAAATTACTCTCCAGTTGTACAGCCCTTGTAGGACAATATCCTACATAAGTGGTCTCTGCAGATAATAGTCAGCTCTGAATTTAATCTGAAAGGTGAGCTACTACTGGACAACAGTACCCTGTAGATGAATGCTTATACCCAAAGTAAAACAAATTACAAAATAAAGTATGATCTGTACATTTCCATTCTGCTCCAAAAGGCTCTTTTTTTTTTTTTTTCTCTTTCCTGTACAGTAATTAACAGTGTAAAGGCCTATAACTCCACGTCTTTCCTTGCCAAGATGAAAATGTCACTCTCAGGCAGATGGTACTGACATTGCAGAAGATTACAGACTTGGAAATGTATTTAAACAACCCAAAACAAAATCAAGGGAATGACAGAAATATTACCTTTGATTATTCAAAAGGCAGATAAAGAAACAAGAGGAAAAAAAAAAAAGGAGAAAAAAAAAAAGGAAAACCAGTTTTTCCTATGATTAACTACAGAAAATGCATTCACAAGAACTAGAGGTATCATCTACCAAATAAAATCATGTTCAGATGCTTGGAAGTGTACAGATGAGGATCTTATCTGAGTGTGGGAAACCACCAAAGACATAGCACTGCCATAATTAATGGTCTTTGTGTCATTTTCCAGTGCAAGGACACATTCTATTCCCCCACCAACTAACTGGATCCTGGAGAGAACTAAGCCAGCCCCACCTGAACCCCTGGTTTGACTCTGAATTTTAAGTCTAAGAAGCACAGACATCACTTGACAACCTTCTTTCCCCATCTCCAGCTATCTTCCAGTTGAAGGTACTCAGCACAATATTTGGAACACTGGCTGGAGAATTTGGATCCTCTGGGACTAGCAAGGGAAGATGTTACACCAGAGAAACTATAAGACAAGCTTTACATCTCTTGCTCTCTCTTTATATATATGGGTTGCTATATAAACACTGGAGAAGTTATAAGAATATGACTTTATGATTTCTTAAATACCTTCACGCGTACAAACTAGTGGATAAGTTATTAAAGGAGAATTATCCAAGTTACGAACGGGCTGCCAATTGCTGTGCCAAGTAGCTGGCATCAGAAACTGTAGTCATAAATGTTCTGGGTAAGAGCACCCTTCATAGGACCCTTTCACAGGCTGTGCAGTCTCTGTCACAGCAATAATTCAGTGTTTACTTTGTGCTAGCTACAGGAGGGCCTGGAAGATCGGTGATCTCTATTTGGTTCTGTGACATACAGTTGCACCCAGTCTTTGCTATTCATTAATCACTTCCATCCTGCAGATTTTTGGCTCTTATGGCTGTGGGCAAAATGCAATTCAAACATGTTTTGAAACAGCAAGATCTTCCTGAACTGTGGAGAGCCTAGTAAGATGTTTGTGAATATGGACTGACCTATTCATACTAATCAGTACTTTCATTGGTCTTGCAGTCATGGAACTGATAATTTTTAAACAACATACTGGAATTCACTGAATTTTTCTCATGGGCTTTGCCACAGACAGAGGATATTTCACTTTGTCTCTGTACTCTGCTGGAATCTTTCAGCAGCTGTTTCTGTCCCAGCGCCCTTCCCTAAAAGCAGGAAATCTGGGATTACGGAACATCACTCCCACTCTCTCCATTCAGTTAGGCAGCTGTATAACACACCTCTGGCTCAGCCCCTGCTAGTGTGGCCATGCTGAAGTCACACCAGTAATATGGAACAAGCACCAAAGTTACATCCCTCAGCACCCACACTTTGCCTCTCTGTCTCTAAGCTTGTTTGTATATTGGAATGATCACATGACAAATTGCCAAACCATCTATAAGAGGCAAAATCAATCAGTATGTTGTATTTTTCACGCACTCATCATCCCTAGCACAACTCATAAACATCTAAGCAGCTTTGAACAGTTGCATGCAAGAGCGTGCAAATCTGAAATGGTTTCAGAAATACATTGTGCACAAAGGGCTTTCCCTGGATCAGCAGCAGGGTTTGATAACTCTTGTAGACAGCAAGAGACAGAATCTGACTGGAAAGAACAGCTTTCCACCTTCATTTTAAAACACAGTAAAGAAGCATTTTCATCTTCAATTCTTGGCTCTCTCTCTTAGACTGCATTTTATATCTGTCCCTTGTTAAGGATCACATTCAAGAAAAAAAATAAAAAAGTAACAAACACTGACCTTCAGGTTTCCTAAACAATAAGTTAACTATTGGTACCATGTTTCCTATGTGCTAATATTCAAGGGCTTCCAAAACAGAGTTAAAATATTATGAGCTGCTTTTATGAGAGCTGAAGTTATGTAAGGAGATTTATACAAGCCACTGCAACTTTCCTATCTACTGTAACTTTGCTCAGGGCTACTGTTTACGCTTTCAAAAAAAAACTGGAGATATCCAAGGTCTACAGCACTGGAAAAAAAAAAAAAAAAAGCAGAGAGACAAGCATCTGTCATGGTACACAGAAAATGAATCCTTCTGGCAACTCCTGCCCAGCCCCAGATTAATATGGATTTACAATTAACATCATCAGTGAATCAAGCAGCACGGTAATTGTTTTTGCAGCTATTCCAAAACTTTCTTCTGCACAGACATAACCTAATTCTAACTTAGTGAGACAGAACAGCTTGACACATTTGTTATCTAAAGACCACTTCAGCCAAAGAACATATTGAAAAAGCATGGGAACTCGACTCAGGAGCAAAGGCTCTTCTTTAATACTTGTTCCAAAAATAAAAAAGCCTCTTCCCCCTACATCCCTCATTATTTCTTATTCTTGAAGCTCTAATTTTGCCCCAAGGACTGCTTCAAAAATACATTCTCTTTGATAGGCTTGCTTAATACCACTCAGTCAAGTAGGATTATAACCTTCTGAAGGGAAGAATAAATTTCTTATTCATCTTCGTGATTAATTAGTAAAAATGACTTTTGGAACCCTCTGCTGTAGAAGTAACACTCACTTCTAGCTCACAGCAGAGATAAATAGGTGGCACACGTTACTGCTCGATGCTCACAAGTGATGGCAGGCAGCCCTGCACGCACAGCCCACAGTGTCATGGGGCAGGGGACCAGGCTGCAGCCTTCCCGCAGCACCTTAGGTCCCACACAGACCAGGAGCAAACCTGGCACACTCCTGCTTGGCTCCTTGCTACAGTATCTAGGGCCTACTACAGGGGAATAACCAAGAGTAACTATGTACAGGAGTCTCTCCTCCGACTAGTCTTTAGAGAGAGAGAATTGAACCAGTGTTCTGCCTCAACTTCTGGAAGTAAAATGACAGGAAGATGAGTTAGAACATAGCACACATGGCAAAGCTTCATGAATTAATTTCATGTCCTCCCTTCTCTGTGCCACGGCAAGGCAGAACCGGCCTTCCAAATATGCTGAAAGCTCTTATATTCCTTTTCTAAAACTCACCGAATGTGTAGAGACACACAAAGCAAACAGAATGTGCCTGAATCTCAATAAACACCAAAGGCTTGCTTCCATAGTTTGTTTGGTAAAGCTGAAGAAAAAAACTAAACAAGAACTATGGCTATGTGCGGTACAGTGTTTTCACTGTGTGTTACACCACCAATACACTGTAACAGTGACACCTGTAACCATTTCCAGTAAGGCAAACACAAGGTAAAATCAAAAGCAAGGATCTAAATCTACAGCACTCACTAATCAAAAGCAGTATTGCTTTTGACATGTATACATAATAATGACTCAGACTTTAAAAATCCCTGACGATTTCTAATCGCTGAGTTACATGTAAATAAAAGTTTGCTTTTTTCATATGCAAGACTTTTATTTAGAGTTCTTTACACGGCTCCAAGAGTATGGTTTGTCCACTGCAATTTCTATAGTTGATTTGCTTGAGTGCTTTTATAGTCTGGTACCTAGAATGGTCAGGGCATGATGTAAAAAAAAAATAAAAAAAAAAATAAAAAAAGTGTCTTTGGGAAAGAGCTAAAGATCAAAATGAAATTAACTTCCCAGAAAACGCAAAAAGGAGTTTTCTGGTTCCTCAGCACCAGCTGAGCCCTGCTGGAATGGCTGGGCTGCAAACAGCCCCCTGACGTCTTGCTGAGCCAAGAGGTCACAAGCATTTTCCTGACTTCCTTTGAAAGTGGCAGCTCTAAGCATGGTGTTCTAACTCTGCTAACGGTGGGTGTCAGAGCCATGCTCTGCCAGAGCTAAGAAAACAGATCCTGCAATAAACGTTAACCTTTTTGCTCACACAGAAAAGTATTCTAGAACAAAAAACCTCATTCTTTGGGGCACAGTTTCCATTCTTCAATTACTCAGGATAGATTTTTTCCTTTGCCTGTGTCCAGTCATTAGTAACACACTACGTCACCTTTTCTGTGCAGAACCATCTGCACCAACCTAGGTAATATGCCAGGGCAAAACAGTGAGAACTGTCATTTCCTCATGTCCAACGAGCACCTTTCACTAGCTGTCCCAAGTTAATAGACAAAAAGATAAAATAAACTACAACAACACACACAAACATGCACACAAACCCCTCACGTCGTTCTTACAACAGAGAGCGAGCATCTACCTGTGAGGCCTGCTAGAGCAGGTAATAAAATCCACTTCCCTATGGCAAAATGGGTGCTTGATAATATTATTACCATTGATTATGCCTGATAATACTTAAGGACTTTTGCAAAGACCCCTTAGCCAGAATTAAGAAGTAAAACCTTCTTTTTCCCCTCAAAAACGTAGCAGAATATGATGTGCTGCCAGACCCTCCAACTGCAAATGATTTTTCACCTGCTAGATGGATTGATTTAATACAGCCACAACTTTGAGGCTTCTGAAAAGTACAATGGGACTTTTGGGATTCCGCAAGCATCCCTGGTGCTCCAGAAGAGTGGCACTCAATGTCCAGATTTCTCTTTTAGGACTAAATCGACAACATCAAGCAAAATCATCCTACTCAGGGCCAACTCAGCAGGTTTCGGGAGGAAGAGACTCAGACGCAGGTTATTCTAAGAGCTGCACAAGTCTGAGAGGTAGGCATGTGTGCAGTGCCACCACCTGTGCTAGTTCCAAGGCTGAAAGATCCTGATGCAGCACTTTATCTTCCCCCAGAATATCAGAGCTAGTCTGAAGAGGCTGCCATATAAACCCTTTGCTTACATTCCCACTGTCCGCACTTTATTCCCAAAGCAACAAGTGGTCCTAACTGATGAACTTACCAACCAAATACTTCATAAAACATTTCACTGATAACCATGTATCTGGTTTGTTCACTGCTGCACCCAGAAGCAGATCTAAATAGAATAGTAATATGGGAAGTGATGGTATGATATGAATAACAGCAATTAAACATAGAATTCCTTTAGTTATGCAGGTTGTCGCTCTTCCTGGGCTAACATGCCCACCAAAAACCTTCCAGTCTGAAACACATAATTAGCTTAGGGCTAATGTTCTATGCTTATACACATTTTTGATTACATCAAAGATTCTCCTTAAAGCAAGATGTGTTCACACCTGTATGTTCTTTATCCAGCCTGAGAAGCAGGTCCTGTGGGGTCAGGTAAACCATTCAGAGCCATCACATAGCAGAAGAGTTTAACCTTCATCACAGCAAATGGCCAGGTTGTAGGAAAAAGCAATGCTACCATGGTCTATCCTGAACTGCAGAGAGGCCGCATACAACCTCCACAGACAACAAGTCACCGGTAGCCTCATTCAGGTATCCCATCTGTCCAAAACTCCATCACATTTGTCCAGATCTTTGGGTATATTAAAAAACAATCTCTTACTGCCTCTCCTTCCCTCCTCACCCTTCTCCTCCAACTTCATCTCCTTTTGCACGTAATACCCACAAATGACTTATGGGCAGTTTTTACAAAGGAGTCCACTTATGGATGCTGTTCTGAATCACCACAGAAAGCATATTCCACTCCCCTCCTCACGCAGTAGTGTGCACTCTTTATTTTGTAATGCAAAAGCCCCGAGCCAAATCCATCCCTAATGTAAAGCTGCTGAAGTCAATGAAATGATTCCAAGGATTGGTTTGCCTCTTGGTTTTAATATCCAAAAAGTGCCTCATCCAGCATAAAAGTAGAAACTTAGCACACACTTCAGTGCATTAAGACAGCTCCGTTCTCACAGCACTGCATTTGCTTTTGAACAGACTTATTAACCATATCTGAGTTACTTCTAAATCTGGATATTGCAAAGGAAAATCTGGGTATGCAAAGAAAATTAGTTTTACTACTTGAGACTGTGTCTGCTGAGACAGTTGAGTGTCAGCATATGAAAACAGGACGCCTGTCCTCATTTAAAGAGATAGTCAAGCCTCTAATAAAACATTTGTTTTTAAAGATTTCCTCTAGTAAAATCCATGTAACTACCATGTACCATTGCCATCTAGTGGAAAGGTAAGTAAGAACACAGGTTTCCTTCAATTTAATCGCTCAGATTTGCTATCCAAGATGATTATTAATCATTATTTTAGATAACTTGCAAACCCTCTAGAAAGCATACTGTAACATCCATACATCTCTTAATTCGCTGCTCTCAGAGAAATTGATAGCTTCCCATCCAGTAAAAAGAAGTGTCAGGTTGCTGTTAGCAATCCAACCGATAAGAGTTTTTCTTTGGAAACAGAAAAAAACCTTAGCTTGTCTCCTTATCTTTGATTAAATATAATTATCACTAAAACTGAATAGAAAGATAGCATGTTAGTGGAGCATACGGTCATAAACATGTATTTCACTTGCTGTGACAGGGGAGCTGGCAGCACAGCAGAAACAGAAATAGTTCTATAGCAGTACAGCTTCTCCTTGCCTTGTCTAGAAGAATGAAATTAACACAGCTTTTTGCAATTAAAAGCATATGCAAGATTTGGGCGGGCTGGCAGATTAAGCATTAAATTGAGGAGCTTCTACACAAAAACTCTGGTCAGGCTAAAAGACTTATTTCTTGTAGCCATTTGTTTAATGAGCTTACATCTGCTGTAACATTCAAAGAAGTCAGTAGAGCTCAAGTGTTTGACAGCTGCTCTTTGGGAAAAAAAAAAACAACCAAACAAAAAAAAAACCCAAACCAAGGAGGACACACTTTGCTCGTCTTCCTCGTAGACTTCAGATAAGAATGAGAAATGTTACAGAGATTCCCCTGGAAAGCCTCAAAGGCAAAATACACGGTATCTAGTTTTACTAGATTCTTGATCATTTACAGCTCACCCTAAAACTCCCACACATTTGTTTCTTAATGTCCCTCATGCTCCGTTAAACCTCAGTGCAGCAATGTTCCCATAGGAATGTGGCCACTTGCCAGACTCTCTCATGAACATTTCATTAATCTTCTTGGCTCTCATACAAACTACAAAACATTATTTGTTAGCAATTTAACTGTTTTGCTCCCAAATGTGATCTTTGCTATGGTTTCATTCAAGAAAACTTGGATAATTATATAGTAAATTAAATGACTTTTTTTCATTGTTTAATATTTAGCAAGACGTAGTGCCAAAAAAAGGTAAGCTGATTTTATCTTGTTTCTGGAATTAATTCTCATGCTATCCTAAATATATAAATCATTCTAAAATGTTAAGATCTAACTTACATTTAGCAAAATACATCTGTAGAGAGTTTTATTTTAATACAGTACACCATAATCTCTGAGTTCTTTACTTACCCAGACCACATAATCTAAGCACTTCAGAGGATAATGTAACAGAAAATGCAAAATGTTTATATTTTCTGGAAGCCTGGCCTGACTCAGCTCCAGTGATGCTACAAAAAGACTATCACTGCCAATGCAATAAATACGAAGAATCAGCATGTGAAACGTTGGGAAGTGCACAAGTTACTGAAGAGGAGGAAAACATTTACAGAAAGGTAACTTCAGCCCCTGTAGGGCAAGGAGGACTTCATTCTAAACACACAGACGCACAGGTTTTATTTCACAAAAGGGGACACTTCTGTGTGGTGGTATCAGTGTCTAAAGCTGTCTTCAGGTGTGTGTGGCACTAACAGTATAAAAGTAGATTTTATCACTCAATTTCACGTGGGCTTACGAAAAAAAAATAGTATTATATGGAAAGGTATGCACGTGCAACTCAGCTTCATGAAAGAAGTGCAGTATCTTCATTTTCCAACTTCATAGCATATGCAAATAATAACCTTAATATGTGCCAACTCCAACTCTGTGCATTTGGGTTTTTGTTCTTTTGTTTTCTTTCTTTTTCTTTTTTTTTGCATATAATCTTAAGTGCAGTTAATTCCTCAAATCCCAGCAAAGATTCTCCCACCAAAGGAGAGCAGAGAAATGCACTCACTACATTGCAGTTTGTGTAAACAGGCACAGATTTGACTAGCCATGAATGAAGCAGCAGCCACAGGCAGTTTGCCTGGTAAGAAGTTGTAATTTTTTTGTTTTTCCCTTCGAGTAATCTTTAGTGGAGAATAAAAAGACCTTGTAGATGTATATGGTAGAACGGTGCATGTTCATTCAAACCTACCTTTTAAATTTACAGCAGCGCAAAAGTGGGTCAGTGTTACAAAGTAGGTCCACAAAACATGAGAGGCTGATGATAGAAACAAGAAGCTCTGTCAGCTGTCACATGCAGCAAGACAAAGAAATCATTCAAAGCTTTTAAGGTTTGGAGAGAAGTAACAGGAATGATGTGGTGCTTAAGGTCAGTTGGGAAATAGGTATTTGGTGAGACAATGGTACAATCAGTTGCACAATTTGAATAATTCAGATGTTGGGTCAGTCAACGACATAACCAGGAGACAGAGTGCCTACAAGATGAGGTAGGTCGTAAGAAATGGTCAAATAATAGAGAGTTTGGGAGCAGGTCATTTTTGGAGGGTTAAACTTAGGTACAAAAAACGTGGTGGAAAGGATCATGTAAAACTGTAAGTCAGTCAAGGAGGAAATGGCCAATGGAGGGGCAAGGTACCTAGGAACACATCTGCCATTTCTTAACAGAGGTGAGAGTGCTAGTGATGAAGTTCTTCTAGTATTGGATAGCATGTACTCATCAGCAATGTTGAAAGAGTTAAATCCAGTCCAGAGACAAGCACACATGTAATTTGTCATTTGGAATGAGCATTCCCAATTTAGCTTTCAAACAGAGGCAAATCCTAGTCATAGCAGTGAGATGCCAAATATTAATTTAGGCAAAGCTACACTACTATAGAGCCTTAGAAGCTGTATGATTAGAAGAAGTCAATGGAGTATAACTGACTTAATTTCTTATTTTCATTTCATAACTAAAAGTAACTTCAGGGAATCCTGAACACAGAGTCTTGCTCAGTCTACAACATAATTGGACTGGCTGACTGAACTAACTGGTTGGTTAAAATTATATTCTGATTAAAATGTAAGACCTTTTTTTTCCAAATGGCAAAGCTCTCGTCCGCCTAATTCCTGATCCCCATTTGAGAATTACAGTGCAAAGAGAAAGGGAGTGCATGGTGTCAGACAGCCGCTGTTGTTCCCCCAAGTTATAAATAAATTAGGATACACACAGTGCTCTGTACCAGAGAAAGACAAGATCAAGGCCAGGGGTCACAGTCCTCCCTGAAAAGAATTGCAGCATGCAATATAATCCTGCATGCTCTAGCAATATGTAGTCTAAATAGAAATGAACAGGATAGCACTGGATTGCAGGTGGTGAAACTGTACCAGACCCTGGAAATTTTATGTTAATTAAGAAATGCTGATTAATAAAGAATGGTAAGTTTTAATAAGCCAGCAATAAGAGAGCAATTGCATTTAAATAACAGGCGTGTCTTGATTCCCTGCAACAAATCTTGTGATTTTTAATCAGGGGAATTCACCTAATGGAAAATTTTTCCTGACTTAAGCCAGCACGACTTCTCTGTTGGTGTTACTCCCTGTTTTTGAGGTCTGTCTGGGTAACTGGGCCATCGGTAAAGAGGACTAATAAGCAATGGAAGGTATAGTCTCAATACCAAAACTATTGGGTGAGGTTGTGTCATAGTAGAGGACAGAACAAATGATTGCAGAACTTCCTGGCCTTAAGTTTTAAGGCACACGGAACAGCAACACAAGATAGTTGAGCTTATTTCCTGAAAGAGCTCGGTAAGATAATTATGGGTCTGCTAGGAAAGGGGATACTACGGGGGCTGGGACTGTGCCGCCCCAGCAAGATCATTCTCTTCCTCACATCGAGGTACAGCTGCACCAAGTTTCTTCCTCCTTCCAGTAGTACAACCACACATATTCTCCCTAACCATAAAGTGATGGAGAGCCCAGGATCTTTTCTGTTATTGAGCACTTGGGATACCCTGAAGGTTGACAGAGGTTTTCTTATAACTATCTCCCCAAAAGGACACAGACCTAACTTGCCCATAATTCTCTTATCCTAACATTGCACCCTACATTCTGGTGCATCATACAGTACTTTGCAGATTACACGAAGGAGCTCTGTTCAGTGAGGGAACATTGTAATCGTGAAACAGAACTCCAGACAGTTGTGGTAATCCAACCTCAAAAATTACAGGCATAGAAAATCTACCATGACTAATGAAGAATTAAAAGCAAGGTCTTGTTATCAGCAATGGTATTCCAGAAATTAACATTGAAAACTTTCAGCTGAGAAACATTAATGTTTCTGAAAGGCAGCGTAACTGTTCAAAACATCTGTAGTTAAGATTTCCTTACTAGCAATTTGGTAACTTCCCATGATGACTGGGAAGTACATACTGTAGCAAATTCACTGTCAGGCTGTTTTACTTGCATGGGAGGACAATCTCTCTCCAAGACAGAAAAATCTCTGAAACTGGACAAAGAGCTCTGGCTAAATGAAGCTGAGCCTGATACGTGTCTCACACTTCTTTGCTTTGATGCAAGCCCTAATGTCACCACTTAGTCAATGAGAAGACCAGTTAGGGATTTATCAAGACTAACTGTGGCAGGCAGAGTTAAAGGCATCTCTTGATTAAGTGCTCCAAGAAACTCGAATTAAACTGTGGGACTGCAGAGTCTGAGAAATAGGGCTCTACATACAAGTTTTCATTTTAAAGCCCCTTGAACTACGTCCCTTTCAAAAATCTGACCTTTTCCTTCCAGCTCTTCTCTTCATGCTACCAGTAAAGCCATGGAACCTGCCACAGTAGAAAACTAACTTATTAGTCACAGGACAGTTGGTAGCACACAGAGCATACTTCCGATTAATTTATCAGTCTAGGTTATTTTATGGCCAGCTGGCCCACCCTCATTGTGTTACATGAGCATGTTAAAACTACGCAGTGTTCACACAAAGATACATTTCTCTTCCTTCCTGTCACTCTCTGTTTTAATTCTGAGCTTATTTCTTCAGAGATAGATAGTGGTGTTGTGGGAAAGCTCCAAGTATAGCTATATGCCTGCTTCTCGTTTGCATTAAGAGTCCCTAAAGTGACAGGAGGGAAGTTTAGTTTTAAGAGTCAGTCCTCCATTTCTGTGAGGATCAGAGAGGCAAGGGCAGTTACTTGTGTGTTTTAGGCTTGGTATTGCTCCGCTAAGAGAAAGCTCAACTAGAAGAACTGAAAGGGACTCTAACCAACTCAATCTTCACATATGAGAAAGAATAGAAGTTTCTAGAAAGCAGAATTTTGAAAATTCAAAACAAAACAAAGGGGAGGCCATCTAATACTGCACATTCTTGTCTCTTCCATTGAAAATGTAACAATAAACACATTTTCCAGAAAACTGAATTAAGACTAAGACTAATCTCACAATGTGCTTGAATTTTGCATTTCTTCTTTTTTGTTCTCTTGTAGTTTACAAGTTAAGCAAATAAACAAGTTTTGTTAGAATACTTTAACAGCCTGTCAAATAAGGCAGTTCTGTTGGTTATTTATCTGGCCAGAGCATTCATGGGTATCTCTTTCTGTAGCATTATCTCATAAAAAGTGCACGTGTAAGTCTAGTAGAAACCATAAAAATGTATTGTAGACTTCAGCTAATCTGGTATCTTTCATCTGTAAGAAGGATTTGGGTGGAGGCCAAGTTAATTAAAACCAGAATAGAAGTGTGTTCTATTCACATGAGTCATATACCTCTGACTCACAATAGAGTCAGTGCAGCTAATGGGTTAATTTGTCCTGATAACACAGGAAAAATGAAGCTAGAGGTTATGACACTGTTTGAACTGAGTGTAGGTTTCAGACAGTAGATGTAGAAGGTTTTTATGCAATTAGGAATAAAGGTCTGAACTAATGATGTTCTCTCTATCAATTCAAGTGCCACTGCAAACAGCTCAGAAAGACCAGGAGGTACAGATGGCTTAGAAATCCAGGACCGACACCTTCAGTACTCTGTAATTGTAACAATATACATTTTAAAGCATTTGAGTTAGTACCATGTAGAGGAAAGTCAAAATGACACATACAGAGCTCATGACACTGGCAATTTCCTCCTAGTTGATGGCCCTTGCAGCCTTCCAATGGGCAACATAATTCTTACAGCAATCTAACTAACCCACACGTTCATTTGCTTCAGTGGCTTGACGCAGAGCACCTAGTATCTTTATTAGGGGCAGTGTGGTAATCTTTTAAACCAATAGTCTTTGCAACCCCTCTGTTCCCTTTTTCCCTAGGGACTGGCATTCCACACAACCCTCATTGGTAACTTTCTAGCTCCCTTTTTTACACCACAACATAAAGGCACAGATAGGATACCTGACTCTAATCCACATCTATCATGTTCTTCTTTGTAAAGTTCATTTACAGCTTTTCTTCTCTTACATTCCTGCAAGAGTGTGAACCTTTCAAGATGAGGACTGTACCATAGCATGCATTCCCAGAACTGCCAGTGCAACAGATCCTGTAGGTATGGATACAAAACAAACAGCACTAAGAAGCACATCTGAGTTATATTTACCTAAAACTTAGTGCCAAGGTTGAAAGCAGACAGCAGAATACAGCTACTTCACAATTGATTTAGGTATCTGATATTTAAGGGCCTCACAAGAGAAGATAAACATTATCTTGCTTTTTCAAGCCTCATGCAGGTGAAACTCTTAATGAATACAAAGGTGAACAAGAAGCATGTACATTTTAATAGGTAACTTACAAAGTGGCTATTAGAGATCATTTGAGGAACGCAGTTGTTACAGGTAATGGTTCTGTGGCTATAATTATATAGGATTATGCTAAGATGTGAAGACAACACAGCTCAGACCTCAGTGTAAATGTGACTGGGGCTTCCCACGGTCACATGAATTTTTATCCATTTCCAGGTCAGACAGACTCACAGAAGCCATGAGGACTTCTTTTCACATACTTAAGGTTAATTCACTATTTTCCTGAACTGGGGCTACAATCCTCATTACCTTGCAAATTTCAGTGTGCAAAGGAATAGATGTATTCCTTTATTACCTAGATATCGCCACCGAGTAAGAAAAAAGTTATGTAAAAACACAATATCAAACAAGAAGTCCTGATCGCAGCAATTTCCCCCCACCCCACCCCTTGTATGTAACGTAATAGTCCTCAACAGTTCAACTAATATAACAGTTACAAATTTGGCACGTGATCCAATGGACTAATCACTTCAGAGGCAAAACTACAGTCAGTAGCATTCACTCCTCCCAGCATCAAAAGTCCTAAGCAATGAATGGTGCCGATTACAGCTGAAGACTTCAGAGCTCCAACACGCTGGTTTTGTATTAATTTTCACCAAATTAGAACTCTGCAAACATCCAGAGGAGGGAGAAATACTTAAAGGATATTTTCAGGCTTATACTCCATAAAACTAAACCGAACCAAGCAGAAAACAGTCTGTGCAGTTCACCACAACATGAAGATCTCAGATGGGAAACAGAAGATGCTCTTCTTCATTTCCTTCCCCAGCCTGCAAGAAGGGCACGGCCCCAGGAAGACTTTCAGCTCTTCACACAGAACAGAGGCACCAAGGTTGCAACCCTGAAAAATCTGTTCAGACACAACCTTCCCCAAAGGCATCTAAATTTCACCCTTGATTTTCATTTGAAAATTCTCTAGCATTTATGTCTGCACATGTTCAGAGCTGACCCAACCTCAATGGGACTGAGTAGTTCTATTTTTAATTTGACTGGAATCCAAAAATGAGATGTAGCACTCCACACAATACTTGCACTCAGAGAAGGCCCAAGAAATCTCAGCTGACTGGACAGAAAAAGTGCAACAATGTCTGCTAATTTCACTAAGCATGGCTTGGAGGAGAGGTTGCATGTATCTTCACAGTTGAGCTCATCTAATAGCTAAAGCACAAGTGGAAAGCAGGGGATGAAGCTATCTGCATTGGTGAGGAAATATAAACCTAAATCAGGCCATGAGGCCATATATGGTAGGAAAACCTTCTCTTGGGGCTTTTTGCTCAGAAAGTCTTGGGAAAGGCAAGCAAAAGCATGACCGAAGTTCAGCAGTAATTTTCCACTGAAACAAGTAATGTTAGTTCTAGTCACTCTTCAAAATGTTTCAGCATTCTAGCATCCTTTGATAGACTAAAATACAGAAGACCCACTTCTTCCCCTAAATCCTCCCCTGTTTGAATGTAAGTATCAATTATGCTCACCCTTCTACACTTTCTCCCTCTTTCAGTTAAGGTAGAATTGCTTTATATACAGAGGTGCATCTTGAAAGCAGACAGCACACAGCCAACAGGGTGAAAAAATGCTCATGTCCTTAAACTAATGATGCACTCTTCAAAGGAGGAATAGAAACAACTTCCAGTGGTGCAGAATGGCACTGAACTCCATGTCTTTCACTTTCTGAGTGAATAGCATTGAAGTAATTGAGGTAGCTAGGCTATCTCCTTTTTGTTGTACAACAGTGTTTTGCTCTTCAGGGTGAAACCCATAAAATTCAGTACAAAATTTGTGACAAAAGCTGTCAGGGCAGATGGTGGGACTTAATACTGTGGATTCAAAGCAGATACATTTCTTTCCAGCTCTGAGTAACAGGGCTGGGACTGGGGAATGGCATTAAAACTCACCCTGTCCTTAGTGTTCCCTGTTGATTAGGCAAGTCATTTTGGTAGCTTCAGCTTTACAAGCAGACTCAAGATCAAACACCTGCTTCTGGATTCATTCCAGTAATTCAGTGGCTAAAAATGTTCATCTGTGGCACTTCACATGCCTATATTTTTGTCTGGTTCCAAGTTCTGCACTGAAGCTCCTGCATTAAAGGATCACAACAAAAATACATTTATAAAAAAATCAATGTGAAAAGCTTCCTAAATGCAGTTATTTTCTGAAATGCACAAGTTAATTTTGACTACTTTAATATACTAACATTTTGTTATATTTTAAGTCAACAAAATTACCTTGCAAAATACTGCACTGTAACCAGTTGCAAAATCCCAACTAAAAGGCCCAACACAGCAACGTCAAAGCAAAGGCACACTTTGCTGTTTTGAGTCAAATATGGCATTTTCCTGACCTGCTGCTGTTAATCAGTTCAAGCATATGGTTACATTGCTGCTTCTGCCAACCCACTTTCAGCTGTCACCGGCCTCCACAGAAAACAATAATAAACACCGAGTACACCCACAGGGATATAACTGAGAATAGGTTGGATGCATAGAGAGGTCTGGAAGCTATAAGAACATAAAACCATGCAGCCTTCTGAATTGTTTTTTCACATATGTCATATACTTCAGCCCCAAAACAACAGTGTTGATTTTCAGGTGATATTTTATTGTGCATGATAACAAAGGTTTCAGAAAAAAAGACACAGGAAATATGAGCAATGGAGTACTGCTTACTTACAGAGTGCATACAACATATTCAGTGAAAGCTACTAAGTTCTGCTGAAGACAACACATTAATTTAAACTAAGCATTACTGTGAGATATCTTGCAAAGTGAATTTTGCAAATGTTTTTTTCTTGAATTTGCACTTGAAATTTAGAAACTTGTATTCAAATGACACTGACATTGTTGCAGAGTGTGTGGCATTATACTATTATACAGGAAAAAAATCTCATTATTACTACAAGAAATAGGTATACAGAAAGTATCATCAAAATACAAAACATTAGCCCTAGAAAATGTCAAATGACTCAAAAGCTCTTTGGAAAATCTGTGGATGTTGAGGTATGCATTAATTTTTTAATTTTAGTGTCGCTATTCTCATTTTTCCTGTGAAAAATGTAAAAAAAACCCAAAACAAAACAAAACAAAAAAACAAACAAAAAACACCATACTTTAAACTAATTACAACTTTCTACCAAGGACATACTCTCTCTTTTTTATTTTTTTAACTGTAAAGAGAAAATCCACACTAATTCTCATAGCAAAATCGTAGAACTGTAGTAGGTAACAGTGCAGAAAATCCTGCAAGAGGTCTACAAGGCACTGTGCTCCTTCTGAGTGCTTGACATACATACAGGCCACACATGATAGCTGATTTAAAGACAAGAACAACAGAAACTAGACCTAAAGCTAAAATATAGTGTATTAAATATCATATATATCTTCATCTAATGAAATAAACTTGATGTATTTCAAGTTTCTTTGGCAGTTTCATGATGCCCCAGCAACAAAAATGTTCACTGCCTTTTTTTTTTTTCCCTAAAGACAGGCTAACATCTGCTGGTTTTCAGTGGGCTCAGCTACCTGTGGGACTTCATGTGACAAAGCACAACACACGAGCACACTGGTTCAGAGGATGGCACCTGGAAACCACCATGAGATCTTAAGGCAGTGGTCTGGGTTTAGAAACCCAGCCCAAGTGTGAGACAGCATCCTCAATATGAGAGGCTCCCCCCGGAGTCATCAGTGAAACAGGCCTCTCCAGGCATCTGCTGGTATCTTATATTGGCTAAATCTACTGATATAGAGCTATTCAAACAAATTTTCAACTAATTGTAAGTAAAATCAGGACTGATCTAAAACTTCAACAGCTTCTATTCTAACATAAACTGAGGAAAATTCTGTATCCATTTGTACATTGACATATAGTGCTGTGTACTAAGAATAAAAGCATCATAAAAGACAGCAGAATATGGCCCAACTAATTTAACATTTTACTTCCCTGCAGGAAGATGCTGGCCTACACCAATTGTTGAAGAGCCAACTATCTACAGTAGTACTCTATATTTCTATAATATTCTGTATCAAACCAATAAATATTAGATATAATCTGTATATTAGATTTCATATTTATCTGATAGCTATTTAAATCTACACTGTCATATATAAGCAGTGACCCACTCTACTTGACAGCATACACTATTTGTGTGAATGTGTTAAAATTATTTCATGGGTTTATATTTAGGTAGGACTCTCCTGGTTATATAGCAGTTTAAACATACAGAAATTCTTAACATAGGATGGGAATTTGCACAGAGATTGGATATTGTTCAATGTTTGTATGGTTCTGCATAACATCATTTCAGTATGAGAATTTCAAAATTCTGTATCAGTTTTATTACTATTATTATTATTTTTTGAAGATGGAAAATGCAGGTTGAAAAGACTTCAAAATCTCCAATAAAGTTATACCAATATAGCACAAGAATATGTATTTTCATGATTAAGAAAAAACAGTTTCATGGTTCCTAACCTTTTTCTTCTACATATATAAATCTCCTCCTTATAGAAAGTGCACTCCTGAAAACAAGGACAATCAAAACATTATGGCACTGCTGAGGTGTGAAAGAGTGCTCCAACTAAACAGGATCTGCAGAAAAAATAACATACATTTGTTACTGAACTATTATAAATACTATAATCTAGCTCTGCAAATGGAAAACTTACATGCTAAATAGTAAACTATGCTGAAATTGCTGGTGGTTTATACATGAGAAGCCCCATCTCATTTTCCTCACAAAAAAATGCTTGGTTAATTTCTATTGTTTAGCTTCTCAGAAAGATCAGAAATATTAAAGATACAATGAAAACGTTCATTTTCACAGAGGTAAAAATGTCCAGTTATTTACCTGTGTAAAATCCAAATAACTGCTATTTTCTGTAATTCTAACTTTAGAAACTCAGTTAAAAAACAAAGAGGTAATCAAATACGTTGATGAGTACATTTAGAACACAATTTCTGAGTTCAAAGAATTTCCAAGTACCATCCTTTGAACCAAATACTGACTTCCTTTTGTAAAAACTGATACTTACTTATTGAGATTTATTTATGTACAGAATAATTTCTGTGGCCCTTCAGCATAAGACAATATAATCTTGTTATTTAGCATTACTTCATCAAAGGTAGAATGTAACTGTTGTATTCCCTTCAAGCTAATGGTGCACTGGAAAGCATTAATTAAAAAAAGGCCCTGAAAAATGGAAAAAAAAAAAAGTTATGCTTTATATAGTAATTAGCATACAGCTGTTAGTAACTGTAGTTGCTAGTACTGCATTTCTTCAGGTGAACAGCCTCAAGAGCTGACAGATTGCCTGCCCTTTCACCTACAGCAGTTCTGCCATAACTGAATGACTTTCAAAAGTCTACTTTCTACACTAAACAAACTTCCAATACTTTTTGCCTCAGGACTCTTTTTTTTCTCATTGTGTAAGCCAGTATCCCAAGAAGCTGTGGTGCATTGGAACACTTTTCTTAAGAAGCTATCTAAAACTGATGTGAAGACGTCTTATATATGATTAGTTTACTTCTCAGCTTATGCCACAGTAGTTTTGATGATTTATACTTGTGTCAGGCAGCCTCTAGAGCTTCTTCATGGAAACATAACTGATGCTTGATAGCAGTCTAAGGGAAGAATCAATTCTCATTTCTCTATTCTGTCTTTGATAAAACTGAAATCAAACAGATAGCTTATTGTTGGTCACAACTGACCATTTTTGATTATTTTTGATTTTTTTTTTATGCTGGACAAAATCCATTCACCATAAAAATCAATCGAAGGGATAGATTCTAAATTCTATTTAATAATGAATCTAAACTTATAACCTGGCAATTCTATGTTCCAACTATCAAAAGCTGGAATAAGAAAAATAAGACAACTTTCTAATACTATGCTAATAATACAAATGCTACAGGGAAACTATTGCGCAGGTGTGCTTCCCTGAAAATGTGTACTTGGGGAAAAAACACAACAAAAAAAGATTTCCTTCATGAACAAAACTAAGTGAACAAGCTGCAAAGTGTACTTAGATGGAATGCTCAGTACTACACATTTATAGAAGAGTATCACATTATAATAAGACAGAAGGAAAAAGTAGCCACTTCAGTTTGTACCCATAAAATTCAAGCCTAACTGCACTGAAAATACAAATTAATTCGTTTCAGTACTCGAGAAAGTCTGCTCTTTTCAGCTCTGATGTGAAGAAGAGTATTTTACTGTTTCTCCATATGCACATTTCTTAGAATTTGAATGCAATCATCTTACCATGGTCAGAAAAGTATTATTCCTCTCCCCAGATTAGAAAGGATATATTTAATAAACACTGAAGTAGATGCTTAGCACAGAAATTTCCTATGTTTGGCTTCAACATCTGATTTGAGTTAAGGATAACGAATCTTTTTTTTCATTGCTGCCCCACCTACTTCAAAACTGTAGAAATGAAGTTCTTACTGAGACATGGATTCTCCCAGAAGATATCCAAATACCTTCCTCCAAACTTTTTTCACAATTTGTATTAGTTTTACGTAGTCTTAGCATTAAACCCACTATGGAAAAAGTTGTGCAAGAGTTTAATTTTAGTTCCTTCTAGGATAACGATGCAGAGGAATATTGGTGAGAAATACTCTAGTTATGATGTTTTCTTTGTTAGCACTCCCTTATGTTTCCAATGAGTTCTTCACTCCACATTCCTGTATTTGGTAAACAAGTTATACAGTACTCTCAGTGTAGACTTCAAGTCACAATTTACAATATCTAGAAAAAAAGACAAGGAAAAATTTATTAGCAACTTGGTAAGTCCAAAACATTTTCAGAAAAAAAGTGCTCATTCTTTTCTTTCTTTTTTTTTTTTTATTTTTGCTTAGATCCCTATTTGTAAATATTAGAATCACAAAGAGGGTTAAAAAAAAAAAAAGAGTAGAAATACAAATAAAGTCGTTTTTAAACTATTGACTCAAAGATCATTTCTTCAACCACTTTTAGTTAGGGTTACAAATACCTAAAGTTGCTGATTTAGAAATGCAACCAAATTTTAAAGGCTCACAAGATAAAAATTGTACCTAGTTTCACAGATACTGACAGGACTAAAGCTTCAGTTAGCTGTGGCCAAGAAACATCAATCTTGAAAAAATTATCAAGCAGTAACAAACACAATTTTTCTCTTACATAAGGATTGCAGGACACTGGGCTGCTACTTCCATTACCAGGCCTAATTTCTTCTAATAAATTAGAGGCAAGGCTAAAACTTCTGAAGGATCTGAAGAAACTAGGTATATAAGCACCCCTTGAAGACTTTTCAGAAAATGCTTAAGGTAAGCTGATGTACATGGTTGAATCAGTCCTCAGACACTCAACATCTGAAGTAAAAGATTCATGAGGAACAAAAAAGTAATGAATACCTGCTGTTTCCAAGGGAAGTTGTTGAGAAAGTCAATATTATTTCACAAGAAATCTATAAAACAAACTGACATGTACCACTGCAGCAGGATACATTAGTGCTTCAAGGGATATTTAATCTGAAATAGGGGCTTAGGAATTGCCCACCAGAAAGGCTCCTTTCTTTCTGCTGACTGTTCAGGAACTCAGTCTCCTAACTTTGGTCCTTGGAACTAGCCATGAAGGTGTAAAGCTGATGGTGTGTGTACTCCCCCTACTTACAAAGCTTCCGGGGAAACCCATTAAACTGCGTATGTAATCACCAGATGACTTCACCAGTTTTCTCACAGATGGTGGAGGGGTTATACTTAGAAGAATGAATCAATAAAAGCTATGTATGTTGTTCCAAATCATACTGTGAAGGGCTAAAGATATCAGGGCTGCTCTGAAAGTAATGCATCCTATTTTATTACATCAACACACAATGTCTGAGGCACACGTTGATGGGATGGCAGTATAGGTTGAACCTTTCTGCCAATATTCTGTTACATGTTGTTGCTGTGTGACAGATAGCTGCAGAGGGGCACTATGACAAAATTCTGCCTGACACTGAAGTGGAAAAAACTTCACCCACTGACATTCAACAACACTTGTTGAATGTGTATGGAGACTGAAGAGCGGAAGTGAGCACAGTGAGGCAGTGCATTTCAGCAGCAGCGACAGAGGGTCAACCTCCACTGGTGTAGACCTTTACAAGTGCAGCATGCAGGCTTCTGCTTATTGCTGATAAAAATACACAGCTAATGGTGGTGACAATGTTGAAAAACAGCGTACTGCAGCTGAAAATTTCCTCTGTCAAACAGAGTTACTGTGCTTTTTGTAACTGTTGTAGCTTCCATGGAAATAAACAGGAGGCATTACTTTTAGAGCAGCCAATGCATTAGCCACATGGCAAAATGACATCCAAAGATAAAGGTTGAAAACAGACAAACCTACATTTCTTGGTGAGATTAGGCACATCCATAAAATTACAGCCAAAAAGTTTTGTGACTCATAGTTAATCAGATAAAAAAAATGCTTGCTACAAAATGAAGAAAAAATGTCAAGAGCTACAGGAAAGGCATCTTGTCCCACAGCATCATGTTATACTTTCTGACTTTCTGATACTGTTTGTATATAGTTTAGAAATTTTCTTCTTTCATGCCAGAAGCAAGCTGCATAACACTTTCATTTCCTAACACAGAACTTCGAACGAATGAAGAGATACATTTACAAGCCTTTGCAAAATTACCAGATGATTCCATCACCAGAACAGAATTCCAGAGACAGGCCCATAGTAATAAACAAAGTGCTCCCAGAGAAAGAAGAGTTATTTCCATTGCTAATTGTGTTTGACTGATGTGTATAACATTTTACTGGTTACAATTTTCAAAAAGTGGAACTTAGTTTGGCTTTGATTTACATGTTTCAAGAAGTAATCTGAAAAGCTCAAACTGCAAATGAATTTGTTATAGACTCAGTAGATCAATATTCTGGCCATTTTTGAAGTAAAAGGTCATGGAAAGCCTTTTAATACTCTTTCAATTATATTGCAAATAAGCCAAATAAACTGTTGACCCCATAAAAATCAGTGGTTTTCATACTCATTTATTTAGCCACATTCTTTTTTCCACTAAATATGTTTTTCATATTCTGAAGCACTTCTCAGCATTTTTTTCCTCAGGAACCTCAAAGAAACAGCGCAGGAATTTAAAGAGTATTTAGTATACGCATTTGGGGTAAAATTCTTTTCAATGCTCTTTTGCTTGCTGGAAATTGGGCATTGTGCCCAATGTAACAACACATAAAACAGAAGTGTTTTTCCATTCACACTGGGCAGGAAGTTTCATATTAAGCATTTCAATAATTGCACAAGAAATGTCTTATATATGCTGAAATATCCTTATGGCTTGATTTATACTGGAAAAATTAGCTGTCCCCTGGAGCAATAAATACCCAAAAAATTAAATGCCATAGGAATTTTAAACCTCCACAGGGAACAAAGGAACACAGATATTCTCTGTTTTACTTGGATCTCTAGATTTCACTATTTCCCTCTCAGCTCTTTGACTATTCCAAACATAGAAGTTTGTGACGCAGTCACCACTAATGCAGTTAAGCATGATTGTGAAGCAATCAAAAGAAGTGAAAAAGTAGGTTGGGTAGATGCAGATTAAATGCACAGACAGCACAGGTTTAGTCCTGAGACACAATTCTGTGCACATGCCTGCTGTTGCCACGATCTGGAGGTCAGGTGGAATGGAAAAAGAGCAGAATATAGCAGAAATTGATTGACTGTGCCAGAATCTCCAGGGACCTTAATATTAGAAGTCTAAGTATCAGTTTCTATCATTCCTGAGGAAATAATGATCCAGTATTATGCTAGGAAAAGACTGTGTCTTGAAAACACATACATTAGCTATTCTGGTAAGTAATCTGTAGCACCCAGCTACCACCATTGGGAAGAGCTGCACATCCAGCTCCTCCATGGCAAGAACAAGAGAAACTATATGAGTGCCTCGTACCACAGGGAATTGAGGGTCTTATATACAATCTGAAAAGCTGGATTTAAATCTTGTATTTATATGGGTGAAGAGGAGTGGAGTCCTGGTCTTGCTAAGGTCAGCAACAAAACCTTCACCTTCAGTCACCTTCAAAATGTACCTCAACTTTTTCTCTACTACATTAACATTTTAATCTTTATTTAGTTGTAAAAAAAAACATATACAATCTGGATCTAACACAATTTTTTCTAAAGAGGTGCAAAAGAAGTAAAATAGATACCTTCTGGTCTTGGCTTTGGTTTTTCCAGTCCACCATCTTGCATTAGCTCAAATGCAAAGGATACATTGAGGACCTAGTAATATGACATAGGTAGTTGTTATTATCATCTATACACAGTACACTAAAGAAGGTCAAAACAAGATGTATTTAAAGCTGCAGATCTATATGCTGGGAAAGAAAAAAAATCAGGCCCCCATATATCAATCCAGACAATCCACTGTCTTGCTTTTTTTTTTTCTTTTCCTGGGTGGTGACAGTGTTTCAGAAATACAGAAGTAGTGGAAAAATAACACGTGAACTAACATTACATGTAGAAGAAACAGTCCCTCACATTTATAAATCAGAACACAATGGCTCATATTGTGCACATCTTAGATAGCTGAATTGCTCAGACAGCAACAGGCACAAGGGTAACGTGTCAGTCTTGAAATAATACATTGTACATATATATCCTCATGCTTTCAAAATAGATGAAACCTCTGCAATGTCGAACTCTTTGATCTTGGGCTCAAAAAATCAGTCCTGTCATCAATTTGTGTATAATTTTTATACACTTCATGAACAGTAAGGCTGGCTCAATGACAGCATCACACAATGGCTGCCAAAATCAGTTAATATTTGCTATATACCCTAACATTAATATAAATTTCCCTTTAATTCTGAGTAAGGATTAACGCTGAGATTTAGAAAATGCTTGGAAACAGTTATCAGTGCAGCCCTGTTCTCTTTGGTTTTCAGCTATCAACAACGAAGCCACACAGAAAAGTCAGTATCATCCTTCTAACAGTAGGCGTCTTTGCTTGGGATTTGTTGTTGTTGTTTTGTGTTTAAGAGAAAACGATATCTCATTACCTTTTGTTCAAAACTATCAGGAGTCAAGAAAAAGCTGTGGAGAGGAACAAAATAGCCTTCAAGGAGACCCATTAGCAGGACTAAGTACACACCATCTGCAAACTGTAAAGAAGACATTTCTCAGTATGTTTTCTGAATACACACACACAATTAAGTTTCTGTAGAAAGCAATGGTCAGTGACTTTGATCTACATCTTTGTTTTCTATTCTCTAGTTGCTGGAAATCAGAACAACCACCTTTCAAGCTATCAAATAGCACACACTCTCCAAGCAGACTAAAGCAGAACAAAGGTGCAATCCCACGACTGCACTGAAATTCAGTATGTTGAAGGAAATAAAGGAATAAAGAATTGCAATTTAAATAGTTCTATCTATCTAAAAAAATAGTTGAATTCATGAGACTTTGTTAAAGGTATCTCACTCGTAACCCTGCGGCATTAAGTCTACCATAATCAAACTCTGAGATACCTGAAGTAAACGTCTACCTGAAAGGAGGTTATGAGCAAGGTGCGTATCAGTCTCTTTCCTCAGGTGACAAGGGATGTGACACAAAGAAATACCCCCAAGTTGTGCTTGGGAAATTTTGATGGGATAACGGGAAGAACTTTTACACAAAAAAGATGGTCATGTATCGGAACAGGCTGCTCAGAGAAGTGGTGCAGTCAGCATCCCTGGAGGTACTTAAGAGGACGTAGTGCTAAGGGCCATGGTTTAGTGGTGGCATTTTTTGATCTTAAGGGTTTGTGGTGGGGTCTTCCCCAATGTAATTGATTCTATCATACTATCTTCCTGAAGTAGCTTATTTTGTTTCAACTGACAAACACAATCTCTCACCTTAGGGAGTACTGTCTTGGATATATGTTTAAGGTGTTTCCAGTCACATTTGAATAACACATTTTTTTTCCTCAAGTTAAACAATGCAATATGCACACACAGTAACACTTTTCTGAAAGCCACTACACATCCTTTCCATCTAAAACTCAATTTTACCTTTCAAAAACCTCAATGAGTGTGAAAGGTATTCAAATAAACCAGATTCTTAATAGCACATATCAAGACATTAAATAAAGCCTGTCATGAAGACACCAGATTTTTTCTTCTAGTGTGGGTCTGGCCTCCTGCTGTAATTGTTCATATAGGGATCTATTAATACTACAGAATAAACCTTTTCTTTTAGCTTGTTCCTAGCCAATTTAGCATCTGAGAACAAGACCATGCACCACGTTATTTCTGTGGTGCAATCAAGCCTGCAGCCCAACTGTACAGCTGCCTATACACTTGAGCAGCTTCTGTCTCAAGAATGTATCTCACTGAATAGAGTCATTGTAATCCCATGAGATTACTTGCTAGTGTAAAGGTAGGCAGGAAACAACTGTTCATCTTGAAACTGTATCAAATCAAGCAGACAGAGCCTCTCCTGATCAAAACAGGCACAGGTTCTTCTTACAGCACTTAGGCAGCCACCAAGAGGTAGCATCTGCTAACTAATTTTTATGCTAATTAAAGTACAAAACAGTTGCTGCCCTTATAATTTCTCTGCTTAATTGGTGAGGGTTTTCCTCATACAAACATACTTAAAACTGAAGGGTTTCCCAGTGAAATAACATCTCAGAGCCTGATCAGTAACAATTCAGTTACATTTCTGTATAAAGCTGGGGGCACAGTGCATTACACAGCACAAGTGACCACCCCCCTTCAACAAAAGCTGTAAAATCCTACCTGGGTCTCCAGTTCAGTGACCTCCAAATTCAATTTGTTGAGATGCTTGTTCACAAATGTGATGAGAGTCTGAAACATGAAAACAGTTTAGTGAAGGTCTATTCAGTAGGGCACCTGTTCCAGACATAGAGTATGTACTCCACTCAGAAGAGAACTTGCAAGAGCAAGGAGACTGCAATACAATTATTTTATTTTTTTTTTACATTTTAAAATTGAATTATGAGATTTTGGCTTTTTTTTTAAAGAACAATAAAATGACATAAAATGAACGCGACACATATAGATCAAAAAAATCACCATAACAATACAACAGCTTAAAAGATAATAATAATAAAAAATCTTGTGGCAGACTGTAAGGAAGTGGGTAATTGGACTTCACTTAAATGTGACACTAGCCCAAATCCTCCAAGTCAGGCTACTGCAGTTGTAAACTGCATACCTCTTTGGCACCAGAAAACTCCATCAGCCCAGCTAGGTTTTAATCAATATACACTTTGTGAGTACTTCTTTTTGATGGAAACTTTGATAACTTAATCTTTTTTTGTATTCCAAAGTTAACGTTGCTAAATACTATCAGAAAGAAACATTATAATCATGAATTCCTATTTTTGTTTTCAGCATAAAGCTTAATTGTATTTAATGAATGCAAATTATGTCTATTTTATATTATATATGTACACACATACTACATAAACACACACAAGCATGTAGACACACGTTGCACTTAGTAAAATAGAATCCTTCCAACCTTCTTTACTACATTGAGCTTGTCAGGAGCGTGGTCAAATAGTGTGTCAAATGCATCTCTTTCTGGAAAACATTCAGAGATGTTAATATACTTAAAAGCACTTGTCCAAATACAGGATAAACGCTTAACTAAGCACATACTTAAGACAACAGGATCAATAAAATCCTTCAATATAGTCTTTTTTTTCTTCCAAGTACTATATATTTTGCATATTTCTCTCTTGCTTCAGGCTGCTTGTAACTTATTCTCTATTATTTAGAGAAAGCACTATTTTCAAGTACAATTTGGAACTACTTAATAACCCTGCTTCTCAAAAATGAGCAAAGAGTAGAATATTTACGCATTTAACTTCAAACAGTCAGATGCAGGGAGCCAGAGTAATCAGCTTATTTCGTTCAGAAGAATATGATTCTACATCTGGAGTTACTACAGAGGAAAATCTTCCCCAGGGGCCACAATACGCATATATCGCTCAGCTGACTGTTACACTGTGTTACTAACCACCTCAGGCAAGCTTATAACAACACAGCTGTACAGAAATCTTTCGTATAGATGCTTTTGGACCATTCTCATACACAATTTAGGACATGTTTAGCAGGACAGGCAACCTGAAGTGAAATGACTACAGCAGCACTGTGTTTACCCTCCGAAGGAGAGAGAAAAAAGAGCAACTGCCATTTGGACAACCAGTGATAGAGAATGACCCAACACAAAGTTACATTCACCTTCCTCAACTAATAAAAATGCTTAGAGTACATGCAAAGGCATTTGTAGAAGGCAGACTTCACAGGAAATAAGGCTGCTCTCAGATATCATGGGAGAATGTCATGCCCCCAGTCAGCCCGCTTACACAGCAGTAAGGCAATGACTGAAACACGTAACAAATAAATGTTGAATTCTTGGTGGGTGTCCATCTAAGCTCCTCAGATGGTTGTGCTGTGTTGGCCAGGCATTTGGCCAGTATCAGTACTACCCACAGACGTGGTCACAGAAACGTGTGGAAGAATGAACCCAAGTCATTAAAGTGTTAAGTACATAATGCATACAAGAATGACAACATTCACCAATGAGTTTACCATAAGATATCATTTCATATAATTCTGTGAGCTTATGATCATTAATACTATTTCACTAATGTTCTAGAGGCTAAATCATAAAGCACCTGCAAACTAGCATGTGCTGAGAAGTAATGAAATGTGTTTTAAAGACGGTCACACTGATTTTAATGCTTTTCTCCCTCTGCTGACTGTTAGAATGATCTATGGCAGATAAATTCACACATTTGCCGGGGCAATTAGAAACCCTCTATTTCCTTTCAGATTAATCAAAGTGATCACCCATTGCAGAACTAATATATTCTTTGGATGACTCAAGAAAAAGATAATAATCAAATGAACTTACCATGTCTTCCTGAAAATGCCCTATGGGAAAATAAAAACAAAACAAACAAACAAAAAATTATATATGTAATCCACTTGCAGACTCTGCTGCAAAATAAAACAGCTTATGTGGTCAGATCTTTAGCTTGGTGAAAACTGGAGGAAATTCATGGGATTAAGAAAATCCTCATCAAGTTACTCCAGCTGAGACTCTGGATTAGTCTGGAGTAAATCAGCACAGTATCTCCTGGATTCACAAAAGTCTCATAAGAAGGCCAGTTCTCAGATTTCCTACTGCTGAACCACCAAACCAACATACCTTGCCTCAGTAAAGATGATATTTTCATGTTGATTCTGTGAAAATCTTCCTCTTTGCCTTAAATGCATTTATCACAACAGCTGCAATACAATTCCAGCCAGAAAAATGCTTAGACTACATTCTTAGCAACTGCAGCTTTTTGCTCCAGTTGCTCTCTCATGTAAATATTGCACATAAATAAATCTATAAAGTTTAATAAGAAGTCACTAGTCTGAATTCTCTCCACCCTATTAGGATCAGGGATATTCTTCTACTACTTTCTGTTGGTTTGGAATAACTTTTCTGCTATGAATTGCTCTGTGAGATGACACATACAGGGACTACCACTATCATTTTTCACATCCCCAAAGTCCAAATGGCTCAAAAAACAGAAGTCTCATTGCATTCCAAAGAATCTAGTTTTCCTTTATCAAATAAACTCCAACATCAAAGAATGAGACATATTTTTGTATGTTTGAAGGCCTTTTGAATTCAACAGCAAGTAAATACAATGAATATAGAAGTAAATAACAATGAACAGAAAATGCAGAGATTTTTAATATCTTCACTCTGTCCTCTCTATTATCTTGGTCTCCTGTTTATAGTTCCCCAGCTACGTATTTCCACACCCTTTTGTCTTTTTGGATGCACGTTTGCAGCTCATTCAAAGGCTAAAATACAACTACTGGCTGATGCACCATCTTCCCTGGACCCCAATACCAAAATCGAAATATCAGCAAATGCTTGAATTTCTGAGATGCATCTGTGTTCAATTACTGAACTGCTGGCAAAAGTGGTGTTGACATACTCAGTGTTACCAGTTATTTCCTCTTGGATTTGTCGAGACTGGAGGATTCCTTCTCGTTTCTGGAAGAAATAAAGAAGGACACCTTAATGCTTAGGGTACAGCAAAAATGTATTCGTGATCTACAAGCATCATCAGGTAAGAAATCAACAAAATAAAAACTTTTTTTTTTTTTTTTAAGCAAAACTTCCAGTAATATATTACTTCACCTTGGAAGTATTTCAGAAAACTCTCTTGTACAGTAACAAGAAACTTGAAACTCCACCTGTAGAAGGAAGTATTTCTTTTCTTCATTGTTCTTAACTCACTTTTCTTTAAAAGGCCCCAATTCACCAAGATATTTGAAACACTTAAACGCATATGTAAGCACTTTAGTAGATGTATATCTTGATGAGTTGAATTAAACCTTATATTTCAATGAATATCTTGGCAAAATCTTGCCAAGCATGGTGCCCATGCTTCATCTTTGGCAAAATCTTGCTCTTAAGCGACCTGTTCTTTCTGCCCTTCTCTAGCACTTCCTTTTTTTTTTTTCCAGCTCTGTGTTTTCCTTTCCTGACTTCTCTGCACAGAAAGGGTTCTATTCGCTTGTGATGGAAAACCAAAATGGAGGATAATCCATTTGCAGCATGCTCCAAACCCATTAACACCATGATGTTAATATATGCCTTAACTCCAATACTCTTCTGATGCAAGAAGCCTTTCATACGTGGTGTTCAGAACCCTGCATCTAGAAGCTGTGCACAAAATGGCAGAAGCCAACCCAAATGGTAGCAATTTGAGTCAGTTGGAAAATGAAGTAGTTGAAAAAATTTGACACTGTTTCCAGGATGCTGACTACAGTCATCTGGTAGTGGCATACATACCACACATATGTTTTGCCTCTCTTTGTGTTCTTTCTGTTAATTCTATTCACTGGAATTAGCAAAATTTTGCAATACAGAAAGAAAAGCCAGGCAACTGCTGACGACTGCATGTTAAGTCTAGACATTAGGCAATTATTCATGATTCTTCACTCCTTGCCATACAAGGAAATGAGAAAAATAAATTTATGCTGGTCCCAGACTTGCCTTCTACATGGAAAAAAAGAGAAAAACAATTTGGAAAGATCCTTCATGGCACTGAAGGAAAAAAAAAAAAAAAAAGCTACTGCTCTTCCCTGCTTTGGAAAAGATAATACATGTCCCAACCAGAGGCAGTCCTGGGTGAATGATGTGCTGAGGATTTGGCCAGACTTGCAAGAAAGCCACTCACAGCACCCTCTCGGTCGCTTCAGACTGGTGCTTGGAATAACCTTAATTGGCCTTCGAGATAGGTGATATCATTTCAGGGGGTTTCCTTCATATTTTTTTAAAGCTCTGTTATTATATCTCCTTCATATGGAGAAAGCACTTCTAAGGAGGAATTTTAAACATAAAATAAAGAGTATTACAGTGTATTACAGACTGAAAGAGGAGGCACAGATCAGCTGCTGAGATCCCTTCCATCACATATCTCTAAAGTCTGAAGGAAAACAGCATCCTTTAGGGCTATATTCACCTCTAGGTTGTGCAGACAATAAGTGTTTGAATTTGAAGTTATAATCTAGCTCAAATTAGAATTACACTCTGGTTAGTGGGTCGTTTTGTTTGTTTTTTTTCCTTTACTGCAGAGTGAAAGGAAATCTATTTCCTCCTGATGCTGATTTTGATGTGTCAGTGATGCAATTTGGAGCAAAAGCCCTATCATTCTTCTCTCCTGTGATTGAGGACCACAGGAACGGTAACTGTACTTCTCAGTCCCCAGTCTGTTATACAGGGAAGAAAATGGCTTCAAATACTTTGTCTTCCCTCTGCAAACATGCAACATAACCTAAATCCTTCTTTAATATTAATAGAAAACATATTTTGCATTTTGATAACTAGTGTTAATATGAATAGGAATTCCACATTTCCATTCTATTGGTGGCCAACAAATAAATAAATAAATAATTCTAACATTAATGGAATTTCCAGGTTGCACAAATATGAGATCTATCTGTTGGACACTTGCTTGACTAGCAAGCATCAAGATATACTTTCCCACACTGATGATTTAGTTACGTATGTCCCTGTTTTTTGCAGGGAAGTTGGAAGAGATGACCTTTGAGGGTCCCTTCCAGCTCTAAGGATTCTGGGATTCTATGATAGTTTCCATTTGTATGAAGACTCGTGAGAAAGCTCCAGCTATCACAAATAGAATCGATCTCAGATACAATAGTCTAAGTAGATTCTCTGTGCAGGCTGCTGCCCATATTTCTATTGCACTTTAAAAACTCTCCACCTCAAAACTGACCCTAACACTGACATTATTTGTCAAGTTTGTTTTAAACTAGACAAAGCAGGACACAATATTCGCCTAAACATAACTGAGTACTTGTGAGGAGCGAAAGACTGTCCAATACTGTTCCTTAATAGTGGCTAGAACTGGAATAACAGATGGTAAAAATGAACACCTACTATTAGAAAATTACTGAGTAACGTACAATGAATTAAAAGATTCTTCAGTAAAAGGAAAACCTGGACACAGATTCCAGTGACCACAGAAAACTTCATTTGGATAGACTCCACTAAAAGCCAAGCTCTTCCTACTTACGTATCATTTCAATTTGGTACCTGAACGTAGAGTAAACAAAAAAAAACACCTGGAAAGCTAGGTAGGATGCCTAGAAATGGAAAGGGGCTCTTCACATCTCTTTGCATCAGCTGTACATTATCAGCTTCCTGGAAGCAAGGGCCAGCTGCTTTGTTGCCCCTGACTGCTCTGCAAACACATTCTTACACTCTCTGTCATTTAACCATTCAAGGATGCCATAACTAATGAACTAAAACCGAGTAAAAACAACAGCAAGATCCAGCTCTCCACAAATTCTCCCAGTTGTTTCAGTAGAAATGATCCAACAAACCCTGGGCTGTGTTTAAAGTCATTCATTCTTGCAGTCTAGAAGGAATGGAAAGCAATATAACAAAATAGTCACAGAAGATCCAAGTACCAATTTCTCACAAATCAGCTTAGCAGACATATTTCATAGCACTCTCATTGCTAACAGTTTTTTTTTAAAGAACAGACAAAGGAAACAGAATCTTCCATAAGATCTGTGCAGATCACCTGTTGGACATGAACAGATTTTTTGTTTCAGAAATATCTTTTTATTTCAGTAAAGCTACATCCAGCCAACACAACTCTCATCTCAAATTTGGTGTACTTCTAAACCTAACAAAATAATAACTGAATTAAGATAGTCTTGCTTAAGGATTTCCTCAAAATGCTCTGCTCTTTTTCTTTTTTTCCTCCTATTCCCTTTATCACTGTAATACAGTAGAATTTAAAACTAGTTACCAGAGTCTGCTGAGCTTCCCTAGGCATAACCTTACTTAACAGAATATACAACGGTTTAAAACTTCAGGCGTACAAGTCCAAACATCATCAGATTATGCTTTACTTTCTGCTGATCACTGATTAAAATTTTCACTGTGTTCAAAGGGTACATAGAATCACAGAATCACCAAGGTTGGAAAAGACCTACAAGCTCCTCCAGTCCAACAGTCCACTTATCACTAATAGTTCTCTCTAAACCATATTCCACAGTACAACACCATGATGATGATCAATAGAGAAGCACTCCCACAGGATATGAAAGATGGATTTAAAAAAATAAAAACAAAAAAAACCCTCCATAAAATAGAAACGAAAAATGTCTCAAACAGTTACAGTATGAATACTGTACAGAGGCCCCCAGCCTCTGTTAACAAGAGCCAACATGGCCTTGCCACTGATTGGCTTTCATCAAGGACTGGGTCCGCAGGGTGAAATCTTCAGCAACATAACATGGAAGTTATTTGGGTGCAACTGCTCTCTCTGCAATCTGCTGGCGCCTAAGCTACAGCTGTGTAGCTAAGAGGCAAAGCACTCAGCCAGATTCTCCCACTACTTATTGTTTTTAAATTGGTTTATCTCTACTGACTTCAGTGGATTTGCTGTTGAACTACATTAGCCTATTAAACAAGAGGAGAATTATGTCCATTGATTTCAATGGGAATTTGGTCTGGACATATGGAGTGACAGCAGAATGCAAAATAATGGTTATTTAAGGACTACAGTGTTCTTCCTTTTTATCTTCTTATCCCAAAGATGCCCTGGCTGCTACACCTTTGCTTTCTTAAGTTGTTTTCAGTAGAACTCCGTGATAAACCAGGATGATAAATATATGTATAATATTTAAAGGAAAATGTTTGAGAATTATGTTCCTCTGAAGCCTTAGATGCGTAACTGCATATTTCCCGGGCTTCTCTGTCATCTGTTGAGGAGAAAACCACCAAGGAGAATCAGACAAGTCACTGAATGCATCACTGATGCATACACCAGAAATTCTCCTTCAGATTCCCCCCCAAATTACAAAATCTGTCTGACGTGAACTCTGGAAAAAGAGTAGTTACTTTCTCAAATCTGACACTTATTTTCAGAAAGCAATACTTGAGAAGTAGCACATTGCAGTTGATAGTTCGGTGCTACAGCAGTTAAAACACAGTGACAGTTACACTGTAAAAAGTAAAGACAAAGTTAGCTGGAGGAGAAGAAAAGCAAATAAAATGGGAAGAGGCCAAATAAGATGGAGCAAGTGCAAACCCGACTGAAACCAAAATGGTAAACAGAATGAGGAGTTTGGATGGATGTGGCTCTAATAAGGAGACTGACTGACACAAAAGATTTAGTTGATGGGGTTTTTTTGCATGCTTATGAGAAAGCCAACACTAATCAGACTAAATTAGCATGCACAAAGCTGAAAAAGAATATTTAGTCACCTCACATGAATCTAAATGTAATAAACAGTGACAATTCATCATTCAGTGCCAAGAATGATTTGAATCTCTACACAACTGAGAATACTGTCAAAAATGGGAAAAACAGTAATTCAGGAGATCATATTGGGTGATAAGTAAATGCATCCCAACAATAATAGTGCTTCATGTATTTTTGATGTCAGAGCCTGGACACTTAACAATCAAAATAGGACATTCTGAGCCACAATTCAATCTGGGAAAGCACTTCTGCCTTTCTGTGGTTGAAGCAATGTCAGCAGGGAAGACACACGTATGATTGTTGTCAGCCAAAAAGACAAACACATGCATGCCCAAACAGAAACTCTAGATGTTTTTTGAAAGAAAAACCCCTCACTCAATTTCCCAGTGCTGCCAGGAGCTGTTTAATACCTCTCTTACCTGCACAACAACAACCTGAATGGACACATGATCTGGAAGTCTGATTGGTGCTCGAAAGTATTGCGACAGTGCAACCAGAAGATGAAGTATTGCTACGAGACTTTTAGCATGAACAGCTGAAATAAATATTAAAAGCACAAGTTATAAACTGCAACGTTACTAGAGCATGCATCTTTACTCTTTAGGATACAGAGATTACGGGATTCACTTCCTCTTCCACCCGGAGCCTCGGGCACTTTTTAGGAATCTCACCTTTATTTTTCTGCCGCTCAAAAAGTTATGTGAATGCAACCCAGTCAGTAACATTTGTCAGCACCAAAGCATTAGTTTTTGCAACACGTCTGGATGCCATAGACTAGTGTAGATGGAAATCTAAAGCTAATCCAAAAGCCAGATTTCATGTACGACAGCTTCAGTGATGCCTATGCATTCTCCTTGCTTTTCCTTTTATTCCCGTTACTTCAATAAGGATTTATGGACTATCAGAAAGGTATTTTTGTATTCATAACATGCACTTATTCATTTTTAAGTGTCACATAGCCTGCAGGATAATAAACGAGCCTGTTTTGGCAGAAGCCCTAAGCAATAACTTACTAAACTCAATGACTCAAACATTCCTCATGAAGTTGTTACAGTTCTTGTTATTGAAGCTTTTTCACAGCAGGTTTCATATGGGTAGTTAACACTAACATGACTTACAAGATATCAAAAGTTGTACTGTAGGAAATTTTTAATCAGGTATCAAACCACTGACAACTAAATTTATCTTAATTCTAATGCTTATTACGCTTTCACACTTTTTTTTTTTTGCACTTACAGTCTTCCCCAGAGATGTGTTCCAAAACAACCTTTGATAGCTACAGTAAAGTGAACTCAACTATTTTATGCATGAACTAACCAATAACTACTAACTTACTTCACTGTAAGGCAAGATCAGATTCACTTGCATATTCTTCATTATCTTCTAGCGCAAGCTGCAACTATGCAGCAGAGATTTCACCACCTACCATACATACAAAATGTGATATCACTGTCAAAATCTGCTGGGGTGCCAGTGGTAGGGGATGAAGTGCTTTAGTAGAATGCTACAAGATGTCTGCCTGCCTAGCATCGATGTGTGCTACAGCTGGCTACAGCTGCTACAGTCTATCTTCAGCTCTAAAACACATGTAAAACATTAGTTTAAAACTAGAAGTTAAGTCATTGGGCTGTTCCAAACACCCTGTATCCAGCTGTATAACAGAAAACGTAAAAAAATAAAAAAATAAAAAAAATAGCCCACAAACAAAGGGAAAGGCTGGAGAGGAAAGGGGTCAGGAAACTCAGCGGGAACACACCAAGGGGAAAGTCAGTGATGTCAAATGCTCACTCTTCCTCCCTGGAGTCATTTCTCTCTCTCTCATAGAGTGGCTGTGACTAGAATATGTGACACAGAACAGTTCAGCTCAAGACAGGTATAGGAAACAGGCAGACATGCCGGTCCAGGTATTCTCTAGGGTGAAAACTTAGAAAGATTAAGGGGCTTAATTTTCCAACACTGTTGATTACCTGCTTTCTGAAACACAGATCCATTGTGTTGATCATTTCTACGTAGATACTCCTAAGTTTATTTAAAATACAATAGAACAGAAGGGTACAGCACTAATCTTGAAGAAAGTTTTGTAACCACAATCTGTAGCTCAGGTTTCGTCCAAAACAGCCAAAAATATTAATATCTAAGCCGTACATCTTTTACAAATGCAGTGTCTGGATCTACCTCTTCCTCAGCACTTATGCACGTACCTGCCCCTTTCAAGAAACCAATTTAATAACAGAAAACTTAAGGTGGTATGCAGATGGACTTAAGAGCAGAAATATGATCATTTTCCTGAAAAGAAAGTTTAAATTGGAGGCTGAGCAGAAGGAAAGAGAGCGGAGTGTACTGCATGTATTCTCCCTTTCCATTCTCCTACCATAAATACCAGGTTTCAGCTTTCCCTCAGCATTAGGTATTTAAGAACTCCAGATAGCAACTATAAACTCTCAGCTGTCAACTAATGGGAACAGCATAGAAAACAAACAACTTACAGTCAACATTCCACTTAATGCTTCTTGGCGGGAGTTTAAGCGTTTCATTGATCTTCTCAAGCACTGTCTGTAGCTTCTGTTTCTGAGCAATTTCAGACTGGGTAACTTCAGCAACATTCAGTTTCTCACTTTCAAGCTTCTCTGAAGTGAAAAAAAAAAGCCAGTGAACGCCATGAGGAACACAAAAACACTGCATGCAGCCAGATGAATGTTCAACAGGTATCAGGCTTGCTAATTTGAAAACTATTTGCTTTTGAGTACAGAACCACTCTCCTCTGCCTTTCTGAGCTTCTACAGATAGTCACACTACATGCTAAGAAGAATTTATTGCAAAACCCACCAGACTGACAGGTAAGACCTATTACTTCAACTGCTACTGGATAGAGTATTCTGCACGTAACTGGCTTTACAGCAGATCTTCACACCTAGGAGAGATACAGACCAACTTGAGGATTTGTTTCATCAGCCCAAGCCTCACGGCTTCTCCCTCAGATTCAGGAGACTTGAAAATTTTCTTGGGCCATATGAAATAGAAGTGAAATAGCACCACATTCACAGAGGTGGAAGATGTACCCAATAAATGTGAGCAAGTATTTTTGGAGACATGAAAGCAATTAAAACACTGGGCAATTTATTTCTGTGAAGTCACAGTCCTCTTGAATACAAAATTTGCAGTAGATTTTAAATCATTTGACAACTTGGTTTGTAAATAATCAGTACAGATTGGTCCTCTTGAATACAAAATTTGCAGTAGATTTTAAATCATTTGACAACTTGGTTTGTAAATACTATAATTTACAAACCTGTACAGTTTGTACAGATTGCTTGGCTTACATCAACTCAGCCTAGCTTGCTTTAAACAGATTCAAGCAAGATCAGTTTAAGTCTGGATAAAAGCCTGGTATGAACTGGATCTACACAGTAGTGTGTAATGGCTTAGACAGATCAAATGAAAAGTACTCTCTCTGTAAAACTACAGAAAGTGTGAGCACTAAATTAACTGAAGACAGATGTGCAACAAGGAAATGCATAACTCATTTATACACAGAGAAGAAAAAAATGTACGTGATGTTTGCCCTGCCTCAGGAGGACCGGCACACTGCTCCATGGATTTAGCAGAGACACAGGAAGAGAAACATCCTCCATTATTATTGCTATAAAAGATAACGCTAATGTTCCGTAAAACTGCCACGAACCTCACAACCATTAATTATGAAGTGAAGAAAATTTAGCAATAAAGGCAACCTTATAACAAAATCAGAGACAACACACTTGATTACCTATCAATTTTCTTCTACAAAAGAATATAATATCAAGTTTGGTAAAAGTTGATCTTGCTCTCAGCTAAAGTCGATTGCGTCCCTTCCCAAATACAGGGAGTCTGGGCTACCAGCCTATGAATTCTGCCTGAAAAGCTGCTATCTCCATGAGTTTCTCATGCCTCCACAGAAATCAGTCTGTGCATAGTCTCACCAGGTCAGAGTCTTAGTTAGCACAGACCTGATCCACAAGCAACCAAGGATAATGGAAAAGATTCCACTGAAATCAACAAATACCGGATCACTGTACACATATTTAGATTCAGGCTATATCTGATTTGCGTTTTTCGGGGTTTGGGTGAAGTTACTGGAGGCCTGCCCATAAGAATCAAATTGCTCAATCTGGGTCATACCCATTCCATCACAATATACTCAATAGCTTAACCATTCAAAGAAGGGAATAGTCTGTGTAGTCTTTATTAGAAGTGCTCACATAATGTTTCAAGATTCATTTAAGATACTGAAAAGAAATTTACTGGAGACTTTATGAGCTGTAATAACTAAGAAAGTGGCTTCCAAGCCAATGGTTAAAAAAGCACATGCCAGCTCTGCATTAGCAGGTTCTTTTCTCTATCTGTTTTTCAGCTGAAGTTCAGTTTGCAGTCCACCGGGTATCATTACCTCAGTAATGTTAAGAGCCAGACATCAAATCAGAAAGAAATTCCAGCTTTCCAGAGGAACTCCAAGATGTGACTAAACTACAGTATGAATCCAGCTCAGATTAAAAACATCCACCATTGCACTGAAAATACCCTTGCTTTTAAACTTACTTTCCACTTCTAACACTGTTAAGTTTGTACAGCACAGATGCAGATAATAAATTCAATTGGAGTGAATTCTGCTGCCAAGACACGAAACCCAGCACCCTCTAGCACCCCAGGTAGACTTTATGCTGTTCTCATCAACTACAGAGCACCATACATTGCACTGAAGCTCTGAGGACTGCACATACAGCCTATTGCTCAAGGGTCTCATAACACAATGCTATTTTTATATCACTTAGTGGCATAAATGTAAGATGACACCAAGGCTCCTAAGTAGGAACAAGTGAACCACTTACTGACAAAGTGACCCAACACGTGCACATAAATTTTTTCTTACCAAATAATTTCTGCAGTACTTGTCCATCGTACAGGTCTTCAGCCAAGTCTTTCACAATAATCCTCTCTCCAACCAACACATCATTAATCCAGTCAATTAATACCTATATGGGAAACACAAATTTGGCAGAATTATACACTATTCACTTGCAATTTGAAACATATGTCATTCTGTAAAACACTGAAAATACCGAGCAGAAAGAATACTGAAGCTGCAGTGCTTGAATTTCAAGTACAATCAGTCTGAACTAATGTCAGAAGAGAACAGGGAGGACTCAGGTAGTACATGCCAAAGGTGGCTAAGTTGATGCACCACAAGGTCTAGACACACAACTGACACATTGCTTTCTGAAGTGAAATCTGTCGTTTGATTTCAGTAGTGTCTTAACATTTTTATAATGAATTAAAAGGTGTTGAAGTTGATTCTAACAAAGATCTCCGTTGAAATGCTTATCACAAGAATCACAAAGAGTATGAAGGAAGTTGGTATGATTTTACACTCAGAGGGTGGAATAGGACCAAGGACTCAGAATTTTAATCCAAATTGTTAGCCTCCTTGTGCCACACCTATAGCAAATGCTAACCTACCTGGTTCACTGGGATGTATGCACCACCTGGTTTCATTTAATTAATGAATAAATAGAGAACCTAAGCTTTCAAAAAGAGGCAGGGATAGAATTTAAAATAGTTTCACTTTCTTGAAAGTGTTTACATGCTTTTCATTACCTTCATTAGTTCTTGTAATTTTGGGTCATTTCTTGAATTTGGATCGACCATTGTTCGGACTTCATTTTCCTCTGGAAGGTTTAAAAGGAAGACATCAGAAACAATTACAGGCATGACACTTTATTTTGCATCGAGTTTTTATGTTGAGATGTAAAATCGTTGTGAATTACCTAGCATAGTGTCCTCAGGGTCTAGTTCAAATGGAATCGGACTGAGAGGTAAGTTAATGGCATTCATTCCTTCTTCCTGTAATTCAGACACTAGGAAACAAAAAAAGAAGAGCTTGGTCAAATTCAATTCAATTTTACTTGCTATTTCACTTTTGCTAAAAGTAGTATTAATTGTATTAATTTCCTTACAAGAACATGAGTCTATTAGATAAGCCACTGGGTGTAATTACAGCAATAAAGTAGAGCTAACAAAAATGGGAAGCCCAGCCAACAAATCTTCCCTTGTTCGAGCAGCACGGCTAATGGTAGTGGAATCAATGTAATTTCCTCAAAGCTTTTTCAGAATAAGGCCTGTTGTCCTCAAACTGTAAGAGGCTCACTCACATTTTAATGATCCCAACATTTTAAAACAAATGAATCATTTCACCGGAGGGAAACAATTACTGCTGTCAGTTATGTCACTCTTGCTCTGGAGATGTTTCAAGTTTAGCTCCTTAAGAAGAGTCAGGTCTGGCCATATATCCACGCAGGAGCTGCCAGACCAACTCACTATTTAGGACTGAAGGTACAGTGACAACACAGTGCTCCAGGACACAGCTCCCTGCATCACTCAGGTCAGAGACCAGCTGGAGCAGGCTGCAGGATGCTTCTGGCCTGTGTCCTTGAGCTTTGTTTTGCAGAAACCACAGCAGCAGGACAACAGGGGAAAGATAATGAACCCTCAATATAATTACCTCGGTGCAGAGTCCAGACATTGGTTGAAAAAGAAGCCGGACGTAGTTATGAGAAAGTAAATCAAAAACTCTTATTTTGGACAACCCCACAACTGTCAGAAATTACGAATGAGTTTGTGCTCAGCCAAAGTTGCCTAATGCTGCAGAAATCAATACTTTTGTGATGCATGCTCTGAAGACACTAGAACAGAGAGATCCAGAGAAGTAATCACACAATCCTGCCACTAGTTCTTCACTGTACACATTCCGGATGTGGTAAAGTCTGGAGTAACCACACTCATGCCTCTGGGTGACCCAGAGTCTAATGGGATGCAAAGATAAAACCATTTCTTTGTTGCCTAAGCAAGCATGCCTTCAGAAGAGAATAAATGCAGACAAGGCAATACATTAACTGTACGGCCATGGAAGGATGCCCAGCATCGTGCAAGAACGGTGCCCACTTTGGTGACGGGACAAGTTTTCATCTGCTTTGTAATCAAGGACTCAGTGCAATTTGATTTACCAAGCCAGGAAAGAGACTCACTGTCTTCTCAATGACATGTAAGTCATGTACCTTTGAACATTCATTTTCCAGTATACTGCTACTCAGTAGATGTGGTTGCTAGCCCAGCTGTTCCAAACTGAGGTTAAAGTGCAGTAAATTTATCATCCTACATGAGCACTAGAGTCAAGTGGCTGTAGCACACCATCTGACACGAAACAAAACAAGACTAATGTGCAGTTGCATATTCATCATCTAACTTTTACCACCTGAAGCTGACAAGCTTTTCTCCGCTTATTTTGAAAATGAGACAAAAAAAAGGAAAAGGTTTAGAGAAAATAGAGAAGTAGAAAGCAACAACAGACATCCTATGTTCTGTTTGTGGCCTAATTGCTGCCCCATACATTAGCTTTTGTGAAATGCATTCACCTCTCTACCATAACATCTTACATGCCATTAAGTACAGCTAAATTTCACATGAACATTGTGATAGCTAGTTGGTGCGATAACATGACTTAAAACTTTCCAAATATTTTCTAAGCTTTGTGAAATGTTTTGTGCTCTCCCAGATGAAATGCCTATGCACATTTCAAGTGTCCGTGTAGCTACATTCAGGTACCTGTGTAAGATTGATGGTAGGAATGGCTATTTGAATGTTTTAATTGGAACAGTACAAAAAATAACCTGGAAAAAAATTAGCTACTTTCGATATTGAAATAGTAACTTCACACACTCACCCTGTTAGGCACCTCTAAATTACTAACACTAAGCAGCTCTAAGGAGTAATAAAACCATGTTGACAATAATAGCCCCCTAGATTGTTATACAGTCTCTAAACTGAAGGCTGAGAGCAATGGACCAAATTTATCCCTTGTGTAACTCCGCAGAGTTCTGAGCAGTCATAGCAAGAATGAATTTGGGCTAGTAGGTTCAATCTCTGGAACTGTTTACACTTAATGGCAATTTCTTGAATCACGAGCACTCCTTGGAGAAAATCTTTGTTGCTTTTATTAATGTCTTTGTTTTTTGTTTTTTCCATTTTGGTTCAAAATTGTTACAGACATAAAAACATCAGTGCACAGAAAGGTTTCGAGTTGAAATCTTTCTGTTCTGAAATATTTAGTTCACGAAAGACTTCCTCACAAAGGTTCCTAGGCAGAAAGCTTTTTTTCCACATTGAGCCCAACAGTGAGTACAGTAAATACAAGTCCTCCCAAGCCAGCTGGCTCCACATTCCTGCCTCCTGTTCCCTACAAGCAGAAAATACATGGAAGAACCCCTTGCTCTGAGAGCACCTTTTTCATTTCCTTCCCAGTACTGAAAAGATTTAGCACAGATGAAGAGCACTACTAAAAGGAGAATGTAAGAACACGTGCACTATATCAAGTTGTATGTAATGGGAGAGAAAATGCATTAAGTAACACAACCACGCTTTCTAAGAATTTCCATCAAAAAAATTCCACGACAAACCACTATTGCACACTTAGGTGCTTACAGAGGAACCACAAAAATGTGACTGAGGTTACTAGTTTGCATACCACAGTTTCAGCAGAGGAGCCTGCGTTTCTGCTGCCTTTCATTAATTTGTTTTAATTACTCTTTCTGAAAACCACTTAATTCAGTATTTTAATACAAAGCACACAGGCTTGGGATGACTTTTGCAGCAGCTGATATTAATGTCAAATCACCTCATTTTCCATGATACTTTGAGGAGTGACTTAAGAGCACAGCAAGATCGCTCTGAGCCTTGCAGCATAAAGGCCCAGAAGGGAGCAGGGATGCCAAGTGGAACCGAGGGCTGAATATTCATTTAAAGCAAGGGATTATGCAAGGCCCAGAGAAATGCCTGTGGAATAGCAGTGTGGAAGTCTCTATTTTACCTCTGGGTAAGGAATGCACGCTTTTCTCCTCAGACTTCTGATGAGGTTCCACGTGCCAAATTTGTTGTGATGTAATCAAGCACAACTCCACTGCTATCAGCTGTCAACAGACTTCCTCGTGTCACGCCAGCACCAAACTTGGCCCTACAGCCAGGGAGCCCATGAGCTTTTATCAACAGCAACTACGGCAGCTATTTTAAGCTGGATAGAGTTCTTACTGTTTTAGATGCTCTAGGATTACAAGGTCATAAACCTATGCTATCAAATCCAGCGTGGGTGCTCTGAGCCAGACACTGCCCTTTGATGCATGCTTCCAACTGCCATTGAAACCCTTGGAAGCTGAGCACATCTGAAAGTGGAGTACTGCCCATACGGTTTAAATTGGCTTAATTCCTCTAGTACATGCAGCCTGTTGCTCCACGTTGTGTTTATTAGAGTTTCATTTGGGTTTTTTACTGGTTTATTTTGTGTGCTGAAGGCTTTTTGCTGCCCTGCTTAGCACTCACAGATTAATGTTATCCTGATTTGAATAAAACACATCTTATTTATCTGAGCTCCAAAATACCACATTGCCCAATGTGTGCTGTGGTTTACATGTACCTTAGCATATCTGCCCAAGGAGTCATAAAATAAACACAGCAAGATATAGTGTTAAATGGTCTCTCCTACGAGTGCTACAGCCGTGTCTTTCCAGATAACTGATTCCATACTTGTAAACCCAAGTTACTCCAGGGCTCCAACAGTAAGGGAATGATTCTGGAAGTTTGCGATTACTGAGAACTGAACACTAACGCTTCAGGAGCACAGTGATATAATACTTCTAAATTCAAGCTTAAAAAACAAAAAAAAAAGGAGGGGTGAGCTACATAACTGTAAAGATATATATATATATTTATTTACACACACTCAGTCTTTTGCAGTTTTTCCATTGCTTTTTTTTTTTTAATCACGGAAGCTTTCCATTCAACATTTTCTCTGCCATTCTTAAGGAGCTTTTTTTGTTTTTTTTGGGAAGCTGAGGCTTGTTGACATTTGTATGCCTCCAGGAGTATAGGCTTCAAATAACAAGTCAAACCACCTCATATTGTGAACTACTATGGCAGACATGGGTATATATGCAGCATCGCTATCTTCAGCTACTTTTTCCTGGAACAAGCACCATGTGGAAGGCCAGCCACAGACATCACATTGCCAGAGTAGCACTGGGTATCTGGATATATACCCATGGTCAAACACACATGCACATGCTACATATGGTTATGCAGCCAGAACTTACCATCCATTTGGAAACGTGCTGATTTCTAATAGGAAATGTCTTTGCGGCTCTTATACAGGCAGAGATATCTGCTCAGTAATAGCTGAGCCAAATTTAGATGAATAGGGTTTGGTTTCATATTCTCTTTCCTGGGTGCAAGTTTCTGATGAAGTCTCATGACCTTGATGCCTTGCTTTCATACCCACTTATGCACAACAGGCAGCATTACCTCTACTGGCTTGAGAGCCTGTGACATAGACCTGCACAGGTTGATACTGTTTCTACTCACTCACTGGTTCAGCATGCTTCCTATTCTCTCTCAACATACTCCACTTTTATCCCCTGATATAATTCCAGCAGTGTAATTCTAAGTTTGTATTGGCAAATGTGAGAAGAGATCCAAATTACCTAAGATGGTCAGAGAGAGAAAAACAGACAGTGAAGCTCTTTTCAAAAACTCCAAGTTTAAGCTTTTACAGAATGATTCTGTTTATTCAAGCAAACTTATGCAATTGCTTTCTGGGCCATCCAAAAAGTTATTTTCTAACGCTTGTGTGTGTGCATCTTGTAAGTCCACAAAGGGAAAAGAAAATATTAATCTAAAATGGTACTGCCTAATTTTCTTGCGAACATAATTCATCCAATATGGATTTTGGCAGCTTAGCTTTAACTCCAGAACAAAAGAAATCCACAAAAAAGACAATAAATCTGCATTACACATGGTACTAAAATGATCCAATGGATTTATAGATGTTTACAAGTTTGCAGAATGTGACACAGCGTCCACCAGAAATTCAATATTCACAACACAAAACATCATAAACATATGTCTGCAACTACAAAGAGGCCTTTTTATGTTGGGATCATTGTTAAAATTGTCTTCAGAACATAAACCTTAAGTTGTAAATGCTACTCCCCATTTATTCCGCAAGACATAACAAATGAGGAAAGAAAAGCAGAGATATGTTTGTAATTGAAAATCTTTCTCAGGAAATGATCTGTACAGGAACATCATTCTCATTCCATTAACTGCTGACTCCAAGCCAGCCATTTGTAAAAGTAAATAAATATGCAAACTGGCTGACAACAATGTGCCTGCCTTTAATGTTATTGCATTAGTACCCAGCCTCCAAAAAAGAATACATTTTCTTTTCTCATTTCTCCATTAAACCAAACACGGTATATAGACAAAAGGAACAGCAGAAAAGCTGTTCACAAAAAAAAAATAATCATGAGAGAAACACTATAATTTAACTTTCATGTATGCAATGCTGCCTCAGTCCCTACTTTTCTCTACTTTTCTTTGTTCCAAAAAACCTTCTACAGATCTACAGGCCTCTGCTGTAAGGGGGTAAAAAACAGCTGACTAGGGAGCAAATGCAATCACCTATAAAATACACGCCATTTTCTGCACCATGCTTCAAGGCTCCATGAAGCCTTACATGCTTCTGTACTTCATTTGGGATAAAAGTTCTTTGGATTTTCCTGTCTTTTCTAAGTTACAAGCGGTGTGGTATCGAGTTGAAGCAGATGCCAGTCATACCATTCATTCCTTCAGCACATTCTCTCGATATTGCTTTTAAAATATATAAGCAGCGTCTGCAGATGTTGCATAGAGCCTCTTACCTTATGAAAGTGTTTTACATATGACTGAAGAAAACCTACACAACTGCCTTGCAAATGAAGGAAGACAGGCGTTCAAATGACTCTATTTTTCCCCCACAGAAGAACAAAGCGTGTATAAGAAATACAGTGACTGTTCCAAGACCTTAACAGAGTGCTGTGCTCAATCGGATCCCTGCCTGAAAACTGCAGAAACCTATCTCAGAAAAACTGGTAGAGGCCTTGATTCCTGCAGGATGTTAATTGGTCTGCACCTGGTAACCCTAAGGACAAGATATTTCATCGGAACAAGTCCTTTGACACCTACAGCTTCCATTTAATTGAGATATTGCACATCTCAAAACTATTTGACGTGCTTGAGGCAATAGGGAGACAGAAGGAAGAGCATCTGTCTTCCCCTCACCAAGGGCAGAAGTCAATACTCCTTGAGTTGCATAAAATCTACAGCTAGCAACATCCAGAAGAAAGTCAGAGACGCCTCAGAACCAAGGAGAGGCAATTGTTCATTTGAATAATCCACCAGCATGCTGCAGATACCATCAAGATATTGTGGAGAAGCTAATTTTAAAGGAGTGACTTATGCCTCGTGTTCTCTCAATTACCAACCAGCTAACAGTAACTCTTCCAACATCAACAATCAGCACTCATGCAGAAAAGACAAAATCAAAGATCTGTTCTAAAAAGTCTTTCCCAGCTCAACAAGTTCCATCTATTCCTAAGAGAAAACCCCAAAATAGATCTTAGGAATGTAAGGGCACACCAGTAACAAGCTGAGGACTTCCTGAATTTCTTGCTCTTCTCTTCTTGTGTAGATAAGCCTTGTTTTTGAAGGAGAAAAAAAATCAAGTGTCAGAACCATTGCATCTCAGCAATAAGGACTGAGAATTGGTTTACACATCACACATGACCACAATTTCCAAGCTGCAGCTCCTAGAGTTGGCCAAGAATTCATCCTAACTGCATTTTAGGAGACTACCAACCAGTTGTGGTGTGGTCACTGGAACAGTTGTGGCGTTCTCCTAAAATGTAGTTGCACAGAAGTGCAAGATGATGATGTAAGGCAGGATTTAGAACAAACTGGAAACTGTATTTGGCTTAAGAAAGCAGAGGTAGTTCCCTATTTGCACAGAAAATCAAACAGCGCTTTCCGATGTAGGTTTAAGACCATATTGGACAATTAATTGATTTAATATCTCACCAACAAAAGAAAACAGCATAATTCTCACTGCACAGAGTAGAAAGTAATGTAACTCTAGATTGAGGGATGCACGTTTCCTTTCAAAAGACATAAACTTCACTTGAAGAATGGAAGCCAGGCGCTTAGAAACACAGCATTAAAATCCATCTGCAGCATTACAGAATGGACAGTAACAGCTGTACCTCTTGATTCCCAAAGTCATGCTGTAAGCACTGAGGTCACCCTACCTTTCATAAAAGAAGCCACAGTGATTTTCATCCAGCTTTGTGCCTTGTCCTTGAAGGGCACTTCCTGGTACCTTCCTGCATGTTCGTCATCTTGCTCAGTTCTCCACAGAGCTGCAAAAGTCACTCTTAAGTCTGAATGCCCCATCTCCAAAAACTACCTTACTGAGCTGCCCATCTGATAATGGCATTCACATGTTTCTTTTCAGGAAACAAATTGCAAATAACGTAAGCACCAGCACTGTAAGGGTAAACCCACAGCTCTGGAGTGCACATGAACTGAATCACCTCCTTGCTACCATCTGTCAAGCACCATTAGATGCAGGAAACACCTCTGTGTAACACTCCTGCCTGTGAAATGCACTCCACGGGTCCCTGGCACAACCAGTTTATCAATTTCAGCATGCAAAACATTCATACAGTAACAAGAACACATGAAAAAATGCAATCTAAGCACCCAAATAACCTTAAATTTATTTCCTTTTACTGCACTAACACATTTGCAACTCTCTACAGCTTTCAGCTGCCAATGCCATAAGCGTTTTTATGGTACTGCTGTACTACTAGGTACTGAGTAGTACCAAATTTTCATTCTATTAAGCACAAATATTAAACTTGCCTAGTGCATGGTACAGCCCATCTCACTCACGCTTTGGACTACAAAGGACAATTTTCCCTGGGTGGATATTCAGCTGATAAAAAACACTATTTTCACACTGGACCCAGTACTACTTAAGGACTGAATTGGCACCAAACTGAACTCAGTAGAAACATAAACCCACATGAAATACCACGATGTGAAAGAGTTAATTAAAACTCACACACATTGCAGAAATATTTTCAGGGAATAGCATACAGAAGGAACAAAGTACTGTATTTTCTTTTTATATCTCCCTGGAAAGTGAAGCCTGACAAGAGCAGGGAGAAAATCAACTCCCAGTCTTCTCATCAAAATACTACCTAACAAAAATAACTACCATCGTCAAAAATAAAAAGTCAGAAAGTAATATTCCTAAGCTACCACAGAAACAAAGACAAATAATTGAATGAGCCAGGTCTAATCTCCTACCTTTAGGGCAAAACGCTCCACAGCCCATTGTAGGTTTGCCAGGCCAACCTCATAGTGCATCCGAGGGAGAGCTGCAGCCTCGCAGGTGTTGGAAGCCCCCGGTTCTGCAGGCCCCTTTACTGCTGCTCTTCAGAGCTGTGTAGTTAGAGCCTGTTTTTCAACAGAATGGTCCAAGCACATCGCAACTCTCGGCTCAGAGCATCGCTTCAGAACAAGTGGCTGACTGCCTATATAATTTAATATGATGCCACATGAGACTCGCAGACCATCTGCAAAAGAAGCTAAATCTGCTTTTTGCAGCTTGGTGAGTTGCATTCTGAATGTCGGGTTGCAGCTTTGACTGTGTGCTTTTGTTATCTGCCACGTAACTGAACAAAATGCTCAAATAACACATCTAAAGCACATGTTTTTACTCATCTCATAGTCAGTTCCTACTACACATAACTTGTTATTTACAATTCCTCTTAAAGCATACGGAAGGTTTGGGCAAAGACATGGCAGTAGTGGAAGAGGCTTTTTTCTGTTTTGTTTTGTTTGTTTTTTTTCCTGAGAAACCAAGTCTGGCTGAAGGCTGAAGTCAACAAGAGCTACAACATCCTTGAATCCTGTTGTCAGAACTGAGATGCAAGCATGATGTGAGCAAATTCAGCCCCTGTATCTCAGTACTCTTTTCTCTATAAGTACTTCCCTACTAAATAGCGAATGGATAGGAAAACTCAGATGAAAGGAAACAAAGTTCTAAAACTGGAAAAACATGTATAATCTACAAAGTGGAGGAAAGAACAAGAGTGAACTCTCAAAAGAATAACAAACTACCAGTAAGATATCAACTAGCTTTCCATTGCCTATGGGTCCTTCCAAGGAAGAGACAGTCAAGATAATCTAGAGTAATTACTTAGGATGAAAATCAAATTGCTACAAAGTGCTCTACAAAGCAGAGGAGGGAGGCAAAGGGACGAGGTCAGACTCTTTTCAGAGGTGTGTGGTGATAGGATGAAGGGAAATGGACAAAAATGAAGAAAGCTTGTGAAATCTCCTTCTCTGGAAACGTTTAAGACCCATCTGGATGCCTACCTGTGCAACCTGGTCTAGGGAGCTACTATGGCAGGGGGTTGGACTAGATGATCTCTAGAGGTCCCTTCCAGCCCCTACAGTCCTGTGATTCTGTGAAATTACAACTTTTCAGAAGCTGAGAAGTGTTTAAGTGTCTGTACAATTTAGAACAGGGGTGAGGAAAGTGACACACGCCTGGCTCGCTTTTAAACAGCAGAAAGAGTTTACATTTCTAGTTTCCAACTGAACTTCATTTATCATACCAAGGGAGAACCTTGGAGAACCAAGAGCAATTTCTCATTCAGAGTTATTCAGCCGTGTTACACAACAATCCTCCCTCATGTTTCATTTCAGACGTGATCACTTGAAAAAATAAAAATAAAAAAAAATGAGACACTGAGCTCCCATCAGAGTCCTGAAGTCACACTTTTCACCAGCTCTGGGGAGCCTCTGACACACACCAGTTTGCAGTTACTGGGTCATTCCCACAAGCAACTCTCCTTGCCAACCGCCCTACTTGCTGCTGCACTACTCACAAGTTGTAATGGGGCTCCCCACTCAGAATCCTCTGAGTCCCATTGCTTTCTGGCGCTGGGAAACCGGACTGCTGAACAACAGCATTCAATTACAGGACAATATTGAGCTGGCAGTTCTTTACCAAGCTTTTCTTTTCTAAATCTCTGAATAGAATCCTAAGTGTCCCACATACCTCCCATGCAGGATCTCCATCATAAAGTAAACACAGCTCAGAAAAATTAAGTTCCACTTGAAACATCAAGAAGGATGTTAAAGATATTTCTATGTGCTAAAAAAAAGTCCAAAGCATCAGCAATCTGCATCATCTATTAAATCTATTTCATAAGTGACTAATTATAAAGTGACACTTCTTTTGCATCTACAAAAAATAGTTGTTTTTACAAAAGTATTAAGTGAAAATTGTCTTCTTTTAGGGTGAGCTTTTGTACCTAAAAGCTAAAAGATGGCATCCACGTGAGTTGCTTTGACAGGTATAGGTACAGCAGGATAAGGAAGCTCAGAATTGGCTCAAGAAAAGCTTCTCTCTCAAAGGGCATAACCTGGTGAGAAATTGACAGCAGTGGCTCTGAAACACGCTGTTTGACAGGAACACCATGGAGAAGAATTTCTAATTATACTCCCATTTTCACTTGCCACAAACACAAAGTCAACCAGGACTTAATTTCTAACTCTCATAATCTAACATTAGCAGCAGCAACAAATTGATCACGCATCAGTGCGCACCTCCCCGCTCCCTCAGCAGCCATCACTGCCAGGAAAAAGCACATGGACAGGGTGCTCTGTGTCGACTGCTTTCCCCATCTGCTCCTGAGGGCTCGCTTTCGACCCCACCATTTTCGCCTTTGTAATAACAGAAGTGCAGCCATGGACGACTGAAGTCTTTTTCAAGTGGCTTCAGCCATCAATACAGGAAACAATTCAAAGGCAACATGACACTGATAGCTTAATTTGTGAAAATGGATAAATACCATATCTGCCACATAGCACATTAACCCATGTAACAAATAAATACAGAAATAGCACTGCAATGCTTGGTTAAAAGGTTTTGGTTCACAGAGGAGGAAATTTAATTAAAGCATGTAATGTCAATTACTGTCATTTGTAATTTTATTTTGCTTCCCTAGAAACAATACAGATGCAGGATTCTAAAGCTACCTGCATGTTTGATGCAAATGGGATAAAATTATCTAGGTTCTGAGAAAATCCAGATAGGAGGAAAAAAAAGGCATTTTTACCTAACTTCATTCATGCAACTTCTTCAAAGTGTCGATTGCATGAGGACTGACTTGTCTTCAAATTGAACATACAGGCCAACAACTCAGACACGAGACTCTAACATTTAAAAAATGGTGTTGGGTCACCAGAAAGGCCGGGAAGGAAGCAGCAGCCTCATTGTCAGCTCCTGTAAATGGGCACAGCCTTACTGAAGCCAACAGAAGAGCATGGATTGGTACCAAAAGAGAATTTGTCTTACTGTTGTTACTGATTGATTGTAGTAGGAAAACTATAAGACCAATTCCTTAATGCTTCTGCCCTCTCTCACTCTGCTCTATGCAGAAGTGACAGAGACCTAGGAGAGATGTAGAAGACTCCCAGTATCTCACCACTGCAGTAATAAAAATTGTCAGATCTCCCCAGTCCTTTTCTCCCCTGCTACATGCAATGCATCGCAGTGTCAGTATCCACTTCTGGTTTTATACAAACCACTTTCCATCAGTAAAGCTCAGTGCAGCACAGCAGTGCAGTGCCCATTTCGTATTCTCTTGAGGTCAGGAAGCAGCACCAGCACCAGGACAGGATGAACGGAACCTGCTCTGTCAGTGAAACATGTCAGGTTTATTTCTACTTTCCAAACTGTGATCTGATCTGCCACAAGGACAAAATCTGCTGTAAAGACCACCAAGCCTTTTTTTCCTAAGTATGACCACTTCCAAATACAGCAACCACACCACCTTTTGAAATCACGCTTTCCTCAATAGTGTAATACTACAGTAAAACAGTGATTGGAATTACAGGAAAGAGCTAACAAAAGAACGAGGAAAGCAACCAGATATTTTGTTACATCTCTAAATGACACATGCAAATAGTGCGTATCAGGTTCCCCCAGGCTATTTCAGGAGCACGCAGAACACAAAATGAGGCACGTTCATTACAAAAAATCTGAATCTAATCTCTCTGAATTTAAAATGCCAGGAATCACGTACATGGAGGACGAGAAGGCAGAACTCACATGCTATACATAAGCAGAACACAGAGTCATACAAACAGGGAATCACATAAAATGCTCAGTTACCCAGAAATTACAGGCTGGATCTCTGGCAGTGCCAAACGCTGTCACTGCGTAACCACAGTCAGGGAAGAGTTGCCTCCAGACAGGCTGCCTACCTGCCCTGCCCCTCACAAGGATGATGTGAGGCTGACATCTGGGACTTCAAGGGTGGCTCAGGGTATGAATGACACTACTTTGTCATTGAAGGCCTCAGGGGTGTGCTACACTTTCTGAAATCCAATTGTCAAACTCTCTGAAAAGTTCTTAGCTTTCCACAGTCTATATAAGTGAGGGCATGTATGACGTGGAGCTTTCACATCTTAGGTCAAGATTTCATTGTGCTGAGGGAATTCTCAGCTGTTCCAGCAGCCCCAGTTTAAGGTCCCGCCGCATCACTTTCACAACCAGAATGAAGCCCTGAGAAGCAATGCCAAGATGCTGCTCCAGCAGTGCACTATTCACTTAGCAAAACTGAATTGTGATTTTCCAAAGTGCCTGCTATTGGCTACAGCTCGCCTTCCTGGACACTGTGACTTTAATCATTATGCAGACATCAATGCTGACATAAATGTAACCTCCCCTCCCTTCCTCATTTACCAGGTCTGAAGTACAGAAGTGAATCACTCTCAAAGAGACCATTTAATGAAAGGAGAGGGGATAAACATCACAGATATATTTATACATGTGCAAATTATCAAACTCCATCCCTCCCAAATAACATAGGTAAATGTTGTCATTCAAAAGGGGCAATTCCAACTAGACCTTACCGGCAACTGCAAAACATTAGTTGACAAAAACAAAATCCCATCAGCGCAACACAATTTGCCTACATTATGATGACAGGTAGCTTAAAACATGATGAGAAGATGTTGGGAGGGTCCCTAGGTATGTTACAGTTATCTGCAGCACAACTTCAAGGTGACAGTGTTACCGAATGCAGGCAGGCAGCTTTTTTCCTAAATGCACAGAGGAAAGAGAATGGTGTTATAGCTTTAAATATATACACTTCTTCACAACTTATATCACAAACAATACCTTTAGAACAAACTTAGGTGCAAACAAAAGTCAGACCACTTGAAGGCAAGCCTCTAACAAGAGCCATTCCTTGTCATCAAACCAGGCTTTATTCAGGTGTGAAACCTTCACTGGGAGCCTGGCCGTTGTTATACGCTGACATTTCAGACATAATGCTGGAATTACTCTCCTCTCATTTTCTGTGTAAATAACACCGGATAGAAATCTAAACTCAACAATGCTTCCGAAACAGCGACAAGACTTGAAAATCAGCAAAAGATCGGCCACACAAAACCAGTTTGCAGAACAGACCTCAATCGTAACTCCTGCTGATCTCACAGTACAATAATATTGCTCAGCAAGAGTAAAGGCAGCACAATCAGTTACTGAATAGTTTGCTCAGCGTTATGATATTGTTTCCCAAGTGAAAAAATGACAGCATAGTGATTTACAAGAGGGTCCAAAACTGGCTTACAGTTTGTGCCAGTGTAAGGAAAAAATCCTTGATTTATAGACCTGCACATGAACAAACCCTTCATTCTTACTCTCCCTGCTTTCCATTTAGTCTTCACATTACTCAAGTTGGATTTCCTTTAGGTCTAGGTCCTATTCACTAAACAGCATGAAAACACCAATTCCTTCTTGTGATCTCCTCTGCTAGAATGCTGCCAAGCTGGCAAGATGGTTCCTGCCAGACTACTTTACCTGATGTGCAGCAAGCTATTTATTGACGTGCTGCCGTTCCCAAGCTGTTGTGCACCTAGGCAGTGAACTGGATTGAAGTTCCATATGTTGGAGCTGCTACACTTCTCTGGAAAATTGTATTACTTTGGGTAAATAAAATACTAGGAGCAGCAGGAAAAGTATCATAAAAATGTAGCCGAATTTGTTTCATCCTGCCTTCATCAGCAAATTTGGTCTATGACCTCCACATATGAGTCATGCAAGCACTTTGGAACTTGCAGTGATTTATATTTTAAGGATAGGAAGTTCAAGGCTTACATTTCTATTCCCCAACCATACATTATTTTTCTCCAAACACAATTTCTTGATAATTATCTATGAACTAAAATGCATAGGCATCTTTTTTTTGCCTCATTTGTGGTGCATATTAACCAAAACCATTCATCTCAATAACCAGTCCCTGTGTTCTTGGCAGAACATAGCTGATGTGTAGGTTATTCCTGGAACCAGACAAGACAGATGCTCTCATCATAGTTTTAGTCACGGAAACAGGCTTCTACCAGGCATTGTTTGTGAAAAAGGAAATTCCCAGCATTTCTGTCTGAAACAAGGGGTAGTAGTTATGTAAGTTAACGCTTATAAAAGTATCCGATTTTTAAGCAGCGCTCATGATTTTTTATGCAGCCCTCAGTACATTCAACAAATCAAGAAATGCTTGCTTGAGCTCAGGGCTTGTTTCCCACCGCAGTTTTTTGTATTCACAGCTCCACTCCTCCAGCCTTACATGCACAAACAGAAGAGCAACAAGTCGAACTACCACGCAAGCACAGCAGAACAAAGATCTTCTCGTCCATCACATGCACGCAGACTACTCCATTCCACTTTCAGTGTTCTAACTTTCCAGCAGTTTTTCAAGACAGGGTATACGACCATTATACATTGTTTGGTGCTGTCCTTTCACTTGTCAGACTGCTGACTAAGCTGATGAGGTGATCCCAAATCACGCAGGACTGCTTCCGAACTGCTGCAGGCCATTACAGAACAGCATGCAAACATCCATGGGCTGGACAGACTGTCTCCAAGAGTTTACAGCACTTCCTTACATGGGCACACTCTGGAACAGTGAGATAAAAGGTAACTCTCTAGCTCACCGTGCAACCCTGGTACTGATTCTAAATCCCCCAAATCTGAATTTTAATCCAAGATATGTTGGTGCCAGTGTTCCAAATGAACAGTCCATTCAAGGAGCTCTCTGATGGTCAGTACCTAGGTGACCTAATGTGGTCTCACAGGACTACTACCTGGATTCATTGTTTTGATGAGAGCTAGCAGAAGCTTTTCAGTTTCTCTGTACATTATTTGTTGGGATGTTGGCTCCACAATGAGCTATTTGACAAAACATTTATCACATCACATGAAAGACAAGTTTAAGAGGAAGGTCTCGCTGGCTTTAAAGAGGTCATTTGTTTCCTTTCTGTTGGAGGCCTGTACAGAGCCACAGTAAAGGTATAAAAATCAAGCTACTATTAATGTTTGTGTCAGGTTGACTTCCACCTCTTCTTTTAGATTACCCTCTAGGGACCAAGTTAGAAATTACTGCAGTGGTTAACTATAACTGATACAATAATTCCTTAAGTGTGTAGCAGCATGAAAAGAAATACGCCCCTACAGCTAAATCCTACAGGAGCTACAAGTTGTCAGCACACGCCTCTAGGATAGTTTGTAACAGCAAAATGAAAACCATCTAGCACATAGGAATCCTGACTGTGTGGGGTGGCACCACTCTTCTGTCCTCTATTCAAATGGCCCTGACCAAACAATGACAACTGTTCCTATCCGACTTTCTAGAGTACTGGCAGTAACCAGTATTTCTGCCTTATCCAACGGGCAATCTCTGGGCTATTGCAAATCTTATGTTGGCAGCTTAATCTAGATGGAAGTCTGCATTCATTCTTAGAAAGCCATGATGTTATGATATGGAATACCAATAAAAGACATCATAGAACCATGACACCTTGCTTTAAAACTCTATTCTGAAGTACAGACTTTAATTCATCTGAGTATTTATTTTTAGTCTGAATGAGATAAAAAGGTAGATGAGAATTCCCAGCTGAATTGTGCTTTGAGCTGTGAGTTCAGCTCAAGCACAAAACCTGATCTCTCAGACAGATCTGAACTCGCTTTTAGAACTCTGCTTATAAAATGTTACATTTACGAACAAATTAATCCTAGTTTTCCTGTTAGTTCTCCAGACGTAACCACGGATCTGAAAGCTCCTGCTTTTCTTCATTACACCCATTTTCATTAGTACTACAGGGCAGGTCAGGTAAATGCTGTTCTTAGGCACTTGTGCAGCCCAATTGCTATTAAAACGTCTGTTGTGGCAGCCAGGACAGTGTTCAAACCCTTTTTCTATAGCTACAGTTGCTCTCTGGAATTAACAGGAACAAAGTAAATCCTTCCACTGGTCCCTGAGGTAATCATCTGCTGACACGGCACAAATGAGCCAACAAATCCCTGAACTACAGTGGCACTGTAATCCTCACCATATCACTCTGGTGCAGATAATGATCATTACTGACGTTTTACGGAAAACGGACAAAAATTAGAATTTACCTACAGCCTCAGAACAGAACCAGGGCCAGTACTCAGGGGCTACCAGCTCCCAGATACAAGCTGCAGTCAGTCCTCTACCCTGTCTGAGTAAGTTTCACTAACGCACCAGGGCATCACCATCCACTCAGCCCTTCATTCTGAAGCAAGCAGGTCACCTCCTGAACACACCTGTCACCTCGTACATCTGTTTGTTGCTCCCAGCCCTTGGATTTGTCATCCTTGCACCTTCCCACCTCACTGCTGCTGCTGGTACTTCCTCCCAACCTGCACTTCTGTGGCTTCTCCCTTCTACACTCTACAGCCTGAGGCACAGAGGCAGAGGTGGTATGTCCAGCAGACCTTTTCCATGTCCATCTGAGGAGCTGAAACAGAAGTTAAACACTGAAAAACAGCACTCCATGCAGCCAATCCAATTCATTATACTTTGAATGCAAGTATTAAAAAATACAAGAAGGGCCATTAGCTCACACAACCCACTTAAACTGACTGAATGTTCTGCCTCAGAATTCTGTTTGCTCCTCAGACAGAAGAAGTGTTGACAGTTGGCTTCACAACAGTAATGTCCATGGTTGTGTAGCCCTCAGCAGGATCTTGAACCTCTTACGAGCTCTGTAAAAATCTTTCCTGACAATTCTTTAAAGACATATTTTAAAAATATTACAAAAAGAATCCACTAAGTCTACACTTCCAGAAACTGATGCTGTCAGAATTAAGTTCAGAAGTACTACACGGGCAAGAGAAAATACCTCCTAGTTGAACCAAGGCTTCAATGGAAGCTTAGCACCATAAAGTGAAGATGTCGCCTTCAACAACAAAAGCAATCTACCACTTTGTTAAAGAGCACCAGCCAGCCAGCCCACTCTGATGAACAAACAGGAGATTTCCAGGTTCTAGGCGCTCACACAGTAAACCTGTTGGTTTATAATTACAGCTCTCTTTGCTTTGCCAGAGCAGGAGAAAAGGGCAGGCGTGGGGCTGAGCGCTGCCCCAGCAGCACCTGCATGCAAATGCAGCGCTATCAGCTTAGGGGCTCCGGAGGGAACCACTTGCCATAAGTAAATGCAGTTTGACAGCAGCTCCTAATAAGAGGAAGGAAATGAGGGAGAGAAAGAAAAGTGATAGGAGACAAAAGGACTTTATAAAACTGGGCTTTATTGCTTTCATTTGTAGAATTTTCTTTTTGTTCTGTTTAAGCACTGAGCCTTCCAATTCCAGATACTGCACAAAAGAAGTACCTGTCTAAAAAAAGTTTATTTCATTCTGGAACTGTCTTGCAAGATGCCTCAAACTCCGCACTCCATTATTGGGAGAAACAATGAAGTACCTCTAATTAATTTGGCACAGCCTTTGCTTCTGATACCAATCAAATCAATATTAATGGGGAGTTTGTGCTCTCATTACAGCACAAAATGGGTACCAATCTTCTCATGAAGATTTTTGGACCGTACATAGTGTCTGAGGTCAGGGTAGCTGGCTTCTCCTGCAACCCCCACCACCCCATTCTTTAAAAAAAAAAAAACAAAAAACAAAAAACAAAAAAACAAAAAAAAACAGGATCGAAAAAAATACCATGATGTGAAATTTAGTACCTGGATACAGATCTACATTCAGGCTGCCTACACTGAAAGACTGAAACCAGCTCAATAGGAAGAAATCACAGTCTAAGAAAATAAAGATTTTAGTAGCTCACAGAGCTCAAATTAAACACTTAAATAGGTAACACGAGATATTTCTCATGCTGCCTCCCATTTCTCTATTTATTTTTATCTGCAGGATCAGGCGTGTTAGAGAAGGAGGCCTGGTAAGAATTGCCTCAGCCATCATTCTTGGTTACTTAACATCTGTGGTCAATTTTCCACACTTTCTTCCATAAAAGGTAAACGAGGCACTGTACTTGCAACAGGATAATCTAAACAATATGAACAATGTTACTGTTAAAGACCATCTGGCTCATCAAGCGCAGCTCCAGACTTTTAACTCCTTGAATAAAGTGTGGAACCCCACAGCGGATTTTTTAATCCGAAAGTCATTTTTAAAACACTGCAAGTAGAGCTCCTGGAGATACGTGAGGTCTGGAGCGTACGAAAGTTGGTTTTCTTATTTTATCCCTCTCATACCCTACCTCTGTCACAACCCAGGTTGGAGACAAGCACTCAGAGGCATTTTTTTCTACAGAAAGCCCTCCAAAATGCTCTGCAAGAAGTTGTGCGCCAGCTGTGTACGCGGGGTCGCGTTTCCGAGGGGAGATGGAAGGGTTAAGTATTTTGCAACTCACTTCAACGTAACGCCCAATCCCGCCACTTCTTAAAAGGTAACAGAAGTCAAAGAAGGGTCACCAGAACGACAGGAAAAAATGTGGGAGGGGTAAGAATGAACGCGACCAAAGAAGGCTTTTAATTGTGCGCAACTGCTTATCCGATAGATAATTAACAAGTGGCCAGTCCCTGGGAGAAAAACACGTCGGAGCAAGGCTAGAATGAAATTCACTGCAAGAAGGCAAGCTGGAAGGGTGAACAGCAAGCCCTCGGGAAAGGCTGAAAAACACAGTAGGGCCGTGGCAGCGGTGGGCTGGCCATGCCCTGCTCCAGGAAGCCAGGCTGCAGCACCATGCCTCAGCTTCTCCACCAGCAGGGAAGCAACCCACCGAGCGTGCTGCCAACGGGTTTGCTTCCTCTCCTGGAGCCTGTGTAGCACAGCAACTCCATGGACACAGAGGAGTTAAATATCCTCATGTATTTAAAGGCCTATAGACTCCAAAAGGCACTTTTTCAAACGGAGCAACAGCTGGAATTAAGTATTGTCATCAAGCTTTGGTCAGTCTTGTCACAGCTACAACTCCATGAGTGCTGTGCACAGAGTGGGTTAACAGCTCCGTCTCGCTGGGACGTAACACAGGGCAGGGCTTTGGTCCTCCACAGGTCTTCTTCTTCTCTCCAAAGTAGTTTTAATGGCATTATTAAAAAACAACAACAAAAACCCCACAACTGTTTTCTTGAAATACTTAAATGTTTTGTATTTAACTTCTAAAAATATTTTTTGGAAAGCAAAGCAAAGCAGATGAATTAGTGTGTAGTTGGAGCTTTTCTTGTAGAGTAAACAACACAAGAATTAATTTTCACAATCACTGGTTCCTTGCTTTAAATCCTACATCTTGCTTTAACCAGAAACATCACCCGATGTGGTTTCTAGGTAAAGTGCCCACATGAGTGAACCCTCCCCTCCAGCAAACGTTCTCCAGCCACTCCCCAAAACATGTGCCCACAGCCTTTATTCAGAAGTCTGCTTTAATTTGGACCTAGTCCTCATTTCAGCTACTTTACTGTAAGCCCCCTGCATCGTATGCTGACATACATGCTGACGCTCAGTTCTTAGCTTAGAAAATGTTTTTAAGATGCTATCATGGCACTTTTTCATTTTTAAAGAAACCTAATTTAAAATACGCTCATGACTCATCATTAAAAAGGAGCTTTGTTACAGTAAGCAAGATAGGTCAAGCAATTTTATGATTAACAGGGTCAAAAAGCTAGAATTCATATTTAAATCCTTAGTTGTTCACACTGAACCAGTTAACCCTATCTAGTGAGCTCCAACTACTGCTCACCAGCCAAAAACATAACACTTCTTGGAGAACGAACGTCAAACGGCAAAACAGAAACTCCACTGCTCTCCCATGTGTGCTCTTCCCCAAGAACCTTAAAAAAAAAAGTATAATTTTTTCTGAATTTGAGTTTTATTGTGCCTAACTTTTCCAAAACCAACCTGGCTTGTACACAACATGTTAGAGCATGGCATGGAAACCAGACGTACCCCAATGGCTGTTTTACTGCCAAAGCACCCTGCTCTTCAGTGTACCATGCTGAGAACCTTTCATCACGCCCACCCTTAACATTTTTCATCTAAAAAGGTCTTTGAAAAGGAATTCTCATCATCGCTCTGTTTCACACGGCTAGAAACTGAGGTAACACAAGTATCCAAATCTAATGCAGGAACCTGTGCCTCTACATTACCACTGCTTTCATCACACCTTGTTCCTAAACTTGTTGCTCATTCTCACTCCTACATGATCATCCATCACCTCTTGCACAAGCATTCATAGGGTCCTTGTGGCAAATTACATCAGGGAAGAGCCTCACATAAAGGTAACTAATCACCACCAAAGGTTAGTGCTAACCTGTATCAGTTCTGAGCCCAGACGTTCTACAAACACATAAACACTTAGGATAGCATAACACCACAGGAATTACAATGAGAGCAGGACTCTGTCCCTCACTCTGCTTGTAGGGGCAACAGAACTTCGCAGTAGTGCTCAAACTGAAGATAAAGGTTGCCCTGCTTTCTAATGTCTTGCTCCGCACGTGAAATCATACATCCTCAGGACCACACGATCATTCAGTAGAGGAGGTGAACAGGGAATTAACACTCAAAAAGCAGTATTTCAATAAATAAATAAACAAATATTATTAAGGGATAGATTTCCAAAAAGCTCATGGCAAAACTGAGGAACTCCTCATGCAGCCCACTGAAGGCACCAACAACTTCATGCAGTCAACTCCCAGACAGGAGAATTCACCCAAGAAAAGTATTTGGAGAAAGTGTGGTAGATGCACATGCAAGGACTTGCCAAACACAAACCACTGGAGCCTGGCAAAGCACTCCAAAGAGACATCATATGTGTTTGCCCTCTTCTCAAACTCCTCAACAGCTGCGTATCTCTGGTGTGTAAGTGCCATGCTGCTTGGGCCTGCGCTAACCCACTTTTATGTTAACTAAAGAGACAGTTGCTACTTAAAAATAAGCTAATTAAGTGAAATATTAAATTAACATAAACAATCCAGATCTAACGTTTCTATTTAGATGGCAGACATCGGAAAAGTGCCAGATAATTATACCCATGAGAAACTGTGAATGAATGGAGAGACATCAACTACCTTTGGTTCTCCATGAACCCAAGGGCCCACAGCGACTCTCCAGCTCAGAAATGCTCACACAGTGCCACTACTGATACCAGCTGCAGAACCAGACTCTTTCTTTAAGAGCAAAAAACTGAGCAAAGGATTCACCTGAAGGTCATTCATGTCTTCAGCCACTCTCTATGGGCATAGACTTCAAGTACAATAGCTCATGTTAAAGAAATTTACACCACATCCAAATCATTTCTTCTTGAACTCCTACAAACAGATTTATTTTGTACCAGGGCCCAAAATGAAAGTCAAAATTGGTATTAGCATAAATATGCTATGAGCAGACCATTTGTCAAAACAAAATTATTTCTTTTTCTCTTTCCTCCTAATGTTTGTTTCATTAAATGTATCAAAATCTTTGTATGTACCAGGAAGTAAACAACCCATCTCCTTTGAGAAGAGAGAATGAAGCTAACAAAGATCATTTCCAAATAAAGAAGTGATCTCCTTTTCTGGAAAATGAAGTCACAAAAAAAAAAAAAAAAAAGGGAATCCCTGACAGCAGAATCTGCACATTCTGACCCACATTCTGTAGTAACTACCATGAACTAAAAAATAGGAACGCTCGAGGTGCTGCTTCTTCTGCAAAGGTTTCAGTGATGGCAACAAGAATGCACACAAATGCTTTTGAAGCCTGGAAAACTATAAGCCAAGGGGAACACTGCTAAACATAGACTCCACTATAGTACCCGGCTGAGGCAACTGAAGAAAACTGCTGCAGCTGATTGTGCTGTCTCTGGGTCTTGGCATTCATTATTTAAGTTCAGTGGAAACTGTTCAGCCTTGAAGTAGACTGACTCATCCACTTTAAATTTCAATTTCCTGCAAACGATCCATTAGTTTTTGGCAAGTTTCATATAGCACAGTAATTCCATGAAAAGATCAGCTCCCAAACTTTGTTTTCTACCATGCTTTTTGCAGTAGAGTTTTATTAAAGGCAGAATTTGGAGTTACTCGTATCATTAAAAAAATTGAATGTGATTCTCACCTGACAACTTCCAGCACATGGTTATCAAGAGTAAACAAGCAGCCTTGTTCCTAAACGTTCTCTTCCAATGCAGTTGTTGGGACAAATCCTAAAGGGCTATGCTATACTCTCCAACAGCAGCAGGCATTTGAGCAGCATCTGAGAACAGAAGCTGCTGTTAAGATGTGTAGGTTTAAGTTTCATCTGACCAGAAAAACATACAAATTTTTGCACAATACCTGCAGTTCTCCAAAAAATGCACTGTGCACTCCTACACTACTTGGGGTTTTTCAAAGGCTGAAGCGAGCCACGTGGTAAGTAAATGCTACTTCCACCATTTGCAACTGCAATTGTTTTTAAATTTACTATTTCTCTTCAAGTATTTTGTCACCAAGCACTATCTGAAATATGTCAATAACACAAAATGGAAAATAACTGTGGTGAATCCAATGCCACCATTCAGTAACTGTAGATGGATGTGGTCTAGTTTAGTAAAATTCTTTGTCTTATGTCCCCAGAATACAATTATTTGAAAATGAAAAAGAGAAAATCATTAACACACGTATACGTGAAAACAGCTTTTCAAGTACTTGACAGGACTCCAAATCCATAAGTGCTTCAGCTCAGCTGATATAGTAGAAAGGCTTTTTGCCCTAAAACTGTTTTATTGAATTCATGCACCTTGCAGAGCACGGGGCCATGTTTATCCATGCTCTACAAATACTACAGCAAACAACAGCAGATTTCCACACCTTGAGCATATCCCTACATTGATCCACACGTGGCAATCACAAACAGGCTGCAGTTTTCACGTTCTTTCTGTTCCCTAGTTTTCTCTCCTGGGACTGTCTGCGAGCACAGATAATTGAGATTTGTGAGATACTCTAACTCTTCACAAGAACTGTCCTGATCTCATCCACATAATTTTACTTAAGTGATGCAGCCTTCAAATGGTAATGGATTTTTTGGCTGCTATGGGAAAGTTCAGATGTGACAATCTAGGCAAGATGGTCTAGTAGCAAACAAAGTTTTACACAACATAAGAAAGCTCCAGAAAGTTTTGCAAGGCTTGTTTTATGTGTTTTAAAATATCCTGCATTAGACTAAGAAATACTTGTGGGAACTTACGTATCTTTTTAGGTATCTGGATATCGTATGTATCCGGGTGTTGAAAAGACAGTTATCAGCCCTACAGGTGCCTGAATCCCAGTTGCTGAAGTCCACTAGATATCTTATTCTCTAGTGCTGGAAGTGAAAACAGCTGCTCAAATTCAGACAGGCACAAACCTGATTCAGAAGACAGGTGCTTATTTGCTGCCCTTCTATCCCACGCTAGACTTTGCATAAGTATATCCCCTGTAAGCTAGATATGCAAAGATGACATATCAAAGTTAAAATACTTACTACCTACTGCAGACTCTCCTTACTTTCTGCACAAGCAAGGTGGCATTTGATGTTTCAGAGCAATGCTTGTTTTCTTTCTTTTCCTACTACAGAAGTTACTTCAGATCAGAAAGAACTCTCTACTACCTTGCTGAAATCACAGGTACGCACTCCCAAAGACCGTTTAAACACTCGAGCAACTAGCACAACCTAACCCCTTCTTTCTTAGGTTTTGGTCTTCTTTTTATGACCAAATTTAATTACCATATTTTGAAGAGGTGTCATTTCTTGCAGCTACACTTAAAGTTCAGCATATCTGACAAAGCAACTTAATTCACTCTTCTACATTTTCAAGCCCTATAATAGTTTTCCCACAATCCTTAAGATCAGTGCACTCAGGCTTGATCCATATCTGCAACTCTTTAAGCACATGAATGGTTTCTTGACTCCTCTACTTGACTTGTCTGTTTGCATGCTTATTGTTAAGCAAGGAATTAAGCAGTTTGTCAGACTGATCCCAAGTGCTTAGCAGCTGAACAGCATGAATTTTTACTGGGTTGAAAGAGAAAACTGCTCCCAAAACTTCGCCTCTACCCGTGCTAGCTGCCTACAGAGAGACCTACTTTCCTGACGGAAGAAATAAATACGAGCATTCTTATCCCTATGGGATTTATTCCTGAAACTGGAGGTCAGCAGTTTGAACTGGGGCACTGAATGAAGCAGAGCTGCCTACTAGTCGTCTAGGGGTTAAGCTAATTTGTTGGCGCCCTTGCTATTTCTTGCCATCAGCCACCCTGCATCCACTCTTTAAATTCTGAAAAGAACACTGACCTTTAATCTGTGGTATTAGTTCCTTTGACAAAATGGAAGATTATGTTTTTTTCCCCACAAGCCTTCATGCGAAGCTTAGCTAGCTTCCATCTGGTCTGGCTAATTAAACGTAAGTTAACATTAAGTTAAGAGCCAGCTCCAGCCCACAGACCTATTCTGTGACTGCAGATTTATTAATTGGAATTAAATTCTCGGATCGTTTAGCCAATTTTGATTACTTACTTTCCTTGCTCTCTCATGAAAACTGGGAAATCATTTCAGCTCAGAAACACAAAACACGAAGATGCACTAATAGGATTCTGAGCAGCCATAATGCCTTCAGTTTTTTTCCTTCTGTATTTGATGTGTTAATAAAAGATCATCGTAACAGAGTGAAGTATCTGCCTATTATGCACAAGATGCGGGCTCACTGGAGCTGGATGCTTCTAAGCTGGCTGTGACCCACAATCTGGCCCTATATGTACTAGGACTAGGGCTAGTTGCTGCATTCCTTATTCAGGCAAAGCTTTCTTTGACCTTAAGGGGTGTTAGTCTGAATGAAGAACAAGGGGATTTAGATCTGGGGAGTTACTAATTGTACTCCTGCCTACAGCTAACTTCTGACAAAACCAGTTGGGAAAACTGGAAACATGAGTACCTAGTAATCCAACGTGGTGCTTTGTGCTGTCTTATTTTTAATATCAACCACAGGTAGTAGCAGTAAATCTAGCTCATCTATTTTGCTCTATTTAACACCAGAGAGGAAAACCATGTACTTTTAGACTTAAAATAAATAAAGTGGTAGATTTAGATTTCTAAATTTAATAATAATCTTTCTTGAAAAAGTATCAGGTGTTAAATAAAACAGCTTCCACCTCTTACTCAAATCCTCCTCCTTTTCAATACGGGTGAGGAGCTAATTATGAAACAACATTTCTAGAGATACCTATCCAGCGTAATGTCTGCTGCAGCAGTGTGTAAAGCAAATAAAAGAAAAGTAAAAGCTACAAATCTTCTGCCTAATTCACACACACACAAAAAGATAAATATCAAGTGAGCCGGTTTTGGTATGAGTATTTATAGTTCAGGCTTACAGCAAAATCTAAACCCTAGCAAGGCGCACAACGGAGAATTTAAAAACAAGCTCTAAAAAAGCAAGGAACCAGAATTAAAGGCAAATTAGGAAATGGAAGCACTGCTCTGTTCCACCTTGTAACCTTCAGATTGGCACATGACCAAATCAAATCAATGAATCTTTCCTGCCTTAGTTTCTCCACGGAGACAGGAGGAATAAAGCAAGGATTTGCTACTTTCTGACACCCTGCAAAAATTCCCCGATGCTTAGGTGTGGATGAAGACGTGCTGCATGAGGACAGGCTGTCAGCAATGACTACGATGTTGGAAACAGAAGTGGCAAAATAATTCACTTTTAAGAGTCTCTGAAAACCAAAACGCTGTTGTTGCAGACTGTGAGGCTGGCAAAGAACTCAAAGTATTCTTAAGTTTGGTCCTAAAATCAGCTTCTTCTGCTTCTCCCTCACCCATCAGGCTCTCAGCAATGAGGTTCTTAGCGTTTTTCTCATGAAGCTGACTCCACAGTCACACACCGCAGCTCTCCCCTCTCTGCAGCTCAACCCGGGGACGAGGTCTCGACGTGGAGCCGTTACCCTGGACTCAGACAAAGCAACATAGCTCACAACGTCTGACAAAATCCACTGGGAGAAGCAGTTCAAGAACGAAACAGGAGAAGCGAAGGCCGGCCGGGGCTCCCGCGGCGCCGGCTTCCCCCGGCAGCTGGAGCCACCTTGTGCCCCGCGGAGCACCTGCACCCTGGGGAAGAGGGGCGGCCCAGGCAGCGCGGCAGCCTGCCCCCAAAACATCTCCTGAGCTCCAGCGCAGCGCTGGAGAGAACCAGACACCTCCAACTGGCTCTGCCACACGTTGGACTTGACAGCAGAATCTCAGCCCTGAGCTATATCCTTTACAACAAAAACCGCTCTGGCCTTTTCACATTCTTCGCCTTCACACACTCCGACGACAAGTTAGGTGTTATCATCTTTCGGATCCAGCACTGTGACACATTATGTTGCATTTACTCCGAGTGCCCTGACATTATCATTACCTTCCTTTGTGCCCGCCAGCAACTGCGGCTCCTATAATGTCATTACTGTAATTAAGAACAATCTGAACCATTGACAGCATTGCCTCGTTTGCTCTCGAATTCCCAGTGCATTAGTGTTCTTCTAAACCAATAACTCACAAAAACAGTTTGCTGTTTTAGAACTGCCTACGGTCATTAGAAAAAAAAAGTTACTAGGCCTCAGCCTGACTCGATGGTCGAAAGAGAAACTTGTTAAGAAAAAAAATAAATGGAAGGCTGGACGCTGGCGAACTGTTACGCTTTTCTTTACAGACACTGAAAATGGATTCACACCCTGCCAACCTATTCAGGCCGTTACCCAGGTGAGGAGGCTTATTTTGACTTGCTTTAAAAGGGCCACCTGTACAGATACAAAAGAAAACATCTCACTCTTCCCCCAGTAAATGCACCCGAAGTACTTCTCCGCCTAAACTCTCCCTTTCATTAATCCAGCTCACAGTAGGATAAGTAGGGCACAGCAATTTAGACATTCTTGCCTGGGAAACTCTGACCTTAACACCCACATTCACTGCACATGCGGTCTCACAGCTGTCTACAGTCTTGTCCATATTCTTGTGAAGAACGACACCTGCTTGTTTGCTGAGCCACAACGTGGTCTGCAATACTCCTACCACAGCTTAGCACCCAAGTCTCAGCCTGCCCGCAACTCCAGGAGAACAGGCCTTCCTGAGCTCTCACATTCTGTAGTTCCTGCATCCTCTCTCAATTCCTCCCTCAGTTCCCATAGGTTTCACTACAAGTGAAGGTTAAAGTCACCCGGCGCTAGCTCAGTGCCCTGGACTGCTTGCTCTGCCAGCATGTGCAATAGGAAGGGCACCATAAGCTCTGGGTGAAGCACAATAAGAGAAGCCAAAAGGACTTGACAGTGACTCCGGCTACCAAGAGTGACTCGCAGAAATATTCCAGGAATTTTCTTTTGCAAAAATAATCAAGAAAAACAAGAGCAGCAAGATATTACTCGATAATGGTAAACCACACGCTGGTTAATACACACATGAATCAGACATCATGAGGAAAAATGAAAAGTCTAGAACAACAGCAGTATTGCTAGTTCAGGATCAGTACGTTATCTTCAATTCTGTACTGAATTCACATATGTAAGAATGTGTTACAGCACCACGTGCAATTATTTCACACAGACTTACTACACAACAAGAAGGAAAGCAGAACATTTGGGAGACTGCAGAGTCTCGTTACTTAACCCTGCCAATCTTCAATATTGAGTAAGACCATCACTTGGTTGAACAGTGGCATAGTGCAGAGCCAGGTGCAGGATTAGGGGGGAACAGATGGTGGCTAATCTTCATAATACAGCTCTGCCAATACAACTCACTAACTCACTCTTGACCAGTCACATTCCTGTTTTTCCTTTTTTAATCTGTTTTTTTTTTTTTTTTTTCCTCCTGGTCCTTGGCTTTCTCTGGCCTGAGTACAGGTTGCCAAGGGATAGCTGCATAGAAGGTTAAGGATTCATAGAAGGCTGCTGCTTTGATTTTGCTTCTGGATCAAGACATTTTTTGTTTGTATTTCAGTCTGGTCACCAAAATGAATTAACTCACTGGTTCACTCAGCACACAAGCACACACACACACACCCAATCCCATGAGGGCCAAGGATATTAAAACCAAGTAACATTATCTATTAATAAGTATTAGCACATCAAGCATAAGCTGTGTGACAGCACAAATACAGAGCAAGGTTCCAAGCACCCTTTCATCAAGCAGCACAGTGAAGAGCAACAGGTTAAAAAGCTTCTACCCCCTTGTACCCAAAGAAGCACCAGATCTGCCAGCAGCTGGAAAAAGAAGGCATCGGGAACATGTACAGCACACTAAGCCTCTGTCCCACCCCTTCCCACACTGGAATAACTACCTGTGAAACCGCAAAGTACTACAAAGTATCCTGCTTTCCAGCTCCTCCTCTCACGCTGCTTCCAGTGCAGCACTGACGCACCCAGCACGGGGTCAGCTGTGTTGTCAATGGGCATCTATTTCTAGTTTTGCTTGCATTTTAGTTAAGAAAAGAGCCTACCACGAGTAATACAAGTCAACATCACCATGCGAGGAACTGGCATGAGGAAGAGATCAGAAGCAGCAGATGGGAAAGCACCAATATTTGAGCTATGCCTCAACTACTGCTTTTGTAGAACTTCACTTTATAAAGAACTGTGCTTCTGCAACTAATGACTTCACCTTCAGCAACATCAGCATTTTGCTGAAGAATACTGTAGAACTATGGATTAAGTTAATAAAAAGCATCTGATTGCAGTTACAGCAAAGTAACAACAGAACCAACTGTCCTGGCAGTGAGAAAGGCAAAACGCCCCATGTCCAACTGTTCATTCTCTGTGGGACATGGCTTAATGGTTGCAGAAGACACAACAAGGGGAAAAGAAAAAAAGATATATCCCAGATACCCATTTCAAGGGACACTAGTCCCTTGACAATGCTCACTTTACTGAGGATGAAAGTGAGAACAGCTTTACGTTTTTCTACAGCTTCACTTTGTTACAGCCGTCTTTCAAAATGAATATTTTTGTGCGTGCCTGGTATTGGGAATAATATATTTTAAATCTGGAGATGGAAACAAAAAATCAACATGGAGATCAAGGCATATCAAGCTGGGATGGTATTTCGCTAGCTCTCTTCTCTCCATGGTTCTGTCCCGTGACTTGGAAGCACTGTAAGCTCTTCACCTGGTTGCTGAACGTTGATTTTACTTCACCACTTCAATTTTCTTTACCTTTCATCCAGATAATTGGTATGCATCTAGTCAACTACAGCAGAGACCAAAAAGAACTGACAGAAGATGCTGTCACTACACCTTCATCACACCTGGCCAGCAGAGACATCAGGTTGCTGAATGGGACCACCCCACCTTGAGATGATCTCCAAAGGTCCCCTTCGAACATCCACTGGTCAGTGAACCTGCAGCCCAAGCTCGCCAGTCTCCATGACAGCACAGTCCAGCTGGCAGCTTGTGGCCCACCTCCTTCCCTTAACCTGTTGAGTACAGATTCAGTTTTATCCTCTGTGAAGGCTACAGAATGGCAGAGAATTAAGAAACTACTGAAATGGGGAAAGTACTGGAAACATAAGGCATGTTTTTGTAGCAGCTATCTTAGCCTCATCATTTAAGTCAAATGCAAATACAGCGTCTCGATGCCTACGTGCAGGCATTCAGAGATCAGCTGAGTTACTGGTCATCCTGGGTCAGCACAGCCTGGCCCCCAGCACCTGCCAGAAATGGGTTCTGAACACCAAAACAAAAAGAGGCAAAATTCTTCTCCTGGCATACCTTCTTGACAATCAGGGATTTCATGACTGAAAATCTAGTCAAAACAATGACATTTTTTAGAATTTAGGGATCATCTGTGACTTTGGAAATTCAGAAAAGCAGTCAGAGGCTAGACTTTCACATCTTCAAAACTTCTAAAGCATACAAACAAAAAGACCCCACAAAAGCTGAGCTTCTTGAATCCAAAACCAAAGAGAGAGTGCACTAGATAAAAGTTCAACGAGATCATGACATGTTCTAGCAAAACTGAAATGTCAGAAATATTAAACTGCAAATAATAGGAGGAAAAAAGCTACAACAATATGCTGGACATACAGATGAAAAAGTCTAGGTCATAAATTACTACACACAAGGGCCATTGCCACAGTTTGTGAAATAGAGTGCCTGAAATAATACCCAGCCCATGACTTAGTGTCTGAGCAATAACTAATACCTAACAGTGAACTGCATCTCGCAGCGTTGCTCAGTTGCTGTTGGTTGCAAGGCACAAGTGCACTGCTGGCAGGCAGGAGGGCAGGACAGAGGCAGACCCAAAAGCCACAGCAGTTGCTCCAGCACCTCTGCACAGCCAGACAGGGCTGACAACAGCAGCTTCCAGCGTGCCAGTGCTGCCACTTAACCTCCAGGCCCAAGAGCTGTGTTGGGAGGGCTACTGCCATCACAACATAAGGAACAGCTGGGTTTTCTGTCTACACGGACTGAAGTGTTTCTGAGGTTATTATTTGTCTTTCCACCCAGCAATCCTTTCAACCCTCAAGAGCAGAGGCCCCTGTCCAGATAACCTGAGATCTGGTTTTAAAGGATTGAAACAAAAAACACTCCTTTCTTCCTGAGTAGTTTCCTCCCTACTTTCCTTTCCTATGCCCTGCCCCTGTGCTTAGAAAAGCTCGCAAAGGCGGAATAACGATGAAGAAGGTGGTGAGCCTTCCCTCTGCTTTTCTTTCCACTTTACCCATTCCTCCCACTCAGCAGAAGTATTCCATCTGCTTTCTGGGACTTGGCACCAAGGCAGTACTCCTCCAGAGGCAGGAGGGCAGGCTGTGCCCAGCACCAGCTGCACAGCTGGCTGCGATGCTTTGCCAGTACACTGGGGACGTAGGAACGTGGAACGCAACAGAAGGGGAAAGAAGATGATGTGCACATTTCAGTTGCTATGCACTAAGGCTGGAGGTAAAAATGCATTATGGCAGATATCAAAGCAGCAGCTATCCCAAGGCCACAGGAAAGCCTAGTGCTGATGAGCTGATACACTGCAGTACAAACAGAAAGCTAAGATAGAAGAGTGCCGATAAAGCTTTTCTCATGACATTTCCTCCTCAAAGGAAATACAACACGTGCCTCCAAGGCATCAGGACAAAATGAGCACAGGGAAGCCCATTTCCATTTGTGTTACACTTTACCTATGATATTAGCAAGTATGACAGTAGAAGTTGACAGTTCTTCTTCCAAACCACATATTATGTACAGTATCAAGTGACAGTAGCAGTAAAGAATACACCTACAAACTATCTGAGCTGATCTAGAATCTCTCACACAAGAAACAAGCGGGTGAGCAAATGCCTACTAACAGATTTTTCACAGAATCACAGAATTGTAGGGGTTGGGAGGGACCTTTAGAGATGACCCTGACAAAGCAGCTCCCAGCCCAGGTTGCACAGGTAGGCGTCCAGGTGGGTCTTGAACATCTCCAGAGAAGGAGACTCCACCACCACTCTGTGCAGCCTGTGTCAGTGCTCCGTCACTGCACTGTGAAGAAGTTCCCATGCACATTTGTGCAGAACTTCCTATGCTTCAGTTTGTGGCCACTTCTCCTCGTCCTATCACCACGCACCACTGAGAAGTGTCCAGCCTCGTCTCTTTGCCTCCCGCTCTTTAGATATTGATAGACATGGATCAGATCCCCTCTGAGTTTTCTTTTTTCAAGGTTGAACAGACCCGGGTCTCTCAGCCTTTCCTCACAAGAGATGCTCCAGGTCCTTTACCATCTTAGTGGCTCTCTGCTGGACTCTTTCCAGAAGATCCCTGTCTTTGTACCCAGGAGCCCAGAACTGGACACACTACTCCAGGTAAGGCCATCAATACTCCAGGCGAAGGGGAGGATGACCTCCCTCAACCTGCTGGCCAAGCTCTTTCTAACGCACCCTGGGATGCCACTGGCCTTCTTGGTCACCAGGGCACACTGTAGGCTCATGGTTAGCCTGTCACCCACCAGGACACCCAGGTCACTCTTTGCAGAGCTCTCTCCAGCAGCTCATCCCCTAACCTGTACCAGTGCATGCTGTCATTCCTTCCTAGGTGCAAGACTCCACTCTTGCTTTTGTTAAACCTCATCTGGTTCCTCTATGCCCAACAAATTCTTCAACAAGTTTTCTAGCTGTTCTACTCAAACAGTAGTCACAATCCAAAGAAAATAAGCCAAATATCTCAGCTAACATAGGGTACTTGTGTACTAGAAAACACATTTCTTTGGTAAACACCTATAGCCAGGTCAAGGTGTGATCTCTGCACAACAAAGCACTTTAGTCACGGATTCCAGAAAAACGCATATTTTACTTCAAGTACCTTAAACACTCCCATCACCCTATGCTTAAGCTTCACCTGTAGGTTTTTCTTTGTTCTAAACTTAATCTTCTTTTATAAATGCATGACTGGAACATAGTGAAGATTAAGAAACTGGATGATACTTTCAAGAATAGGCAAAGTCTACAAGATTTTTAAGCTGTTGTGTCTTGCCCCTTGGACATGCAGAAAAGCACTACTACTTTGACCTCAAACTCCCAAATGAAATCAAAACAGAACATGCCAAAGAAGAACTATCATAACCAGAAGCTGAAAGAATACTCGTTCCTTCTCCCGCCCATCAACAGCAAATATACTAGGAAGAAGAGCAGTCAAATTACTGAAATTGATGTCATATCAATTGGAAAATTGACTGAGCCTGCACCATAAGCAGTAATTGCTCTCTACCCAATTCATGGGCCCAAGCTGTCTGTTTCCCATCTGCTCCTCCGCAATTTAAGCAATTCTGATCTTTGCTCTCCATTCCTGAATGTATCACAGACTTAAAAGCGTGTCGGGGCCAATTCTTTACATTCTCTACTAAGGTAAGCTATTACAAAGAGTGAAAATTCTGTGTCTGTAATTGTCGAGCCAGGCAAATTCAAGGAGGACAATCATACACGACCTTTGTGAACCCGCCATGCAAAATTCATAAGATAACATAACACACACCTCCACATCTAGAAATTGAGGTCATTATGTTTTCTCCTTGCACTTGTATGAAGACAGGCTTCATACATAATACAGACTGCTACCAAAAATGTGTGGTTGCTTTTGAGGAACACAGCAAGGCCTCACACTCCTGCTCAGTGTGCCCTGTGCTCCTCAGAGGCACATGAGAGTTGGCTGAGTCCCAGAACGGTTTTCAGGAACAAAAAAGAGAATCTCATCAAAAACCACAAAATCCTGGGGTACAACAGTTCAGCTGTAAACAGGTCATCAAATATTCCAATGGTATCTCAGCATTTTTTCATAAGATAAAAAGCTACTAATTTCAAACACAGTTAATCATTTGTGGGTTTTATTACTTAAAATTTTTATGCTCTCTAAAGTAACAGCTGCTTCATGCTCTCACTGAACAACAGTGCTCTCATCCTTGCATGACAGGAGATGAATTACTGTAAATGAAAACCAACACCCAGCACAAGAGAAGATAACGTAAGCAAACCTTTGCTCCAAATTTTAGATTTTATGAAACATCCTATAAAATTCATTGTAACTGAATATTATCTTTTAATGTATGACTAATCCCTACTGATGCCATCTGCGGTATCTCTTAACTGTACCTTAGGTTACTCTGTTTTGGGGAACAACTGGTACTGTGGGATATCAGAAAACTCATGTCACTTCTATAGAATATTCACATTCCTAACATGGGCAAAATAATCCCACCAAGAACTTCCAAGTTCACAAGGCTTACTACAGATAAAAATAAATGCATGGTACTACAGAAAAGCCATTTATACTGTATTCCTAACTATGTTTGCAACTATGCGGACCTTACTCTCCATAAACAATCATTACTCTTCACCATACCATCACTCAGGTCTTAATGGATTTCGATTTTGGCACTGGTTCTGTTGTTGCAATAGATAAAAGCATCACTTTGACAGCGATCAAAATTCCTGCTGATAGCACAGACACAAAAGCTATATACATACAATCATATGTCATCTACAATAATTAACTATGCATACAGAACAGGTAGTGCTAAAACATAATTGGTATAAACCATACAACAGATATACAGTGCTTCCAACCTCACTAACACATCTGCTTCCACTGGAGATATGACACAATTAAATATATGTGGAAATATATAAGATGTTATGGAGAATTTCTTGATATACCTTTCTTCTATCAGCAAATAAATTCCCCACCAAGTTGCAAAATATTTCTCCTAACCACTGCTAAATGAGAGCTAGAAAACTGGGAAATGCAAAGGACAACATGTTCCAACACAACAAAAGGGCAAATATTAACATGATGAGATAACGAAATGACACACACAGGTCTTAGTTGATGACTTTAACACAGACGCAGAACTCCTAAGAAGAAATACAACTTCACAGAATACACCCTTTTATTTTTTTTGTGTAAAATTACAAGATTGCAGATAGGAGTAACTGTGCTGTCTCTCAGTTTCCTAGAGAGCTGTGACGCAGTGCTATTCGTCTTTGAGGAAAAGAGACTTATTTATATGAATTCTACATGTATGAAATTAACTACAAATAGGTTAAAGATCCCTAAACATATCTACAATGCAGCCTCATCACAGATTTTTTTCTTTTTTAGTCCAGCACCCGCTAATGTTCATCAATACTCCCCCAGGATAACATAAGGAGAAGGATGACCAACGTATTTTGCTACTGTTGACCATTTCACCAGTTTGTGAGTCATTCACAATGACCAGAAAAAGACAAATAACAACTGCAGTTGTGCAATGTGTATTTCTATTGAAAAGCAAGGCACACCTCAGAAAGAAGACACGACAGACACAGAGTAAGGGGCTGCACTGCCCAAAACAGCATCAACCCCATTCGCAACGTAGGGTGCCACTGTGCAACGCCGTGCTGCTGTCACTGCGCAGCTATGTACCTCAGAAGCACGGTGTGCTGGGCCTTCTCACTAGCAAGCACAGAACTAGCAATCTTGTGTAACACTTCTGAAGTGACTGCTACTTCGGTACTGTCTTTAACATCAGCCGCAAAACCGACGGGTAAGTCTCGTAGCGCTACGGCAAGCTGCGTGCGTGAGCCCGCCTTCCCAGAGCGCCATGCCCACAGCAGGCTGCCCACTGACACGAACCCACGCCCGGCGACTCCGAGCCGCCGATTCCTCGCCCCACAGCGGCACGCAGAG